>SDVV010028760.1:500-11911 GCA_016164225.1 Gammarus roeselii
GCAAATCAGGATAGGGGAGAAAAGGAGAGATAGTAAAGGGTGAAGAAGAGAGGAGTCTGAAGGGAAATAAGGGTGTTCACCCCCCCGGTTGGGCCGTGACTCCGTGCGGCCCGTGAACCTAACAGATGCCTAGGGGGGGAAGAAAGGTCCAAGTGGATCACCACAAATCCACCTGGTCTCCCAAGTCCCCCGGGTTCCCGAAACCCCGGGTACCCGAGTCCCACGAAAACCTCCCCTCCCTGGGTTCACCTTGTCTCAACCAACCTCGATACATATAATAATAACAAATCCAAAATTTATCACCTTGAAAAAAGGGCAGAGAAATATAATAGAGCCCAAGCAAGAAGAAATAATAAAATACTAAAATAAATTGTTAATGATCTATAAAATGAATAATCATCCATCCACCCCAACTGACAACCCAGAGCGTTCACGTACGTGCGTAATTACTTGATCTTTTAGCAAGTGTTAAATTAGCAGCGAGCAATGTTGTAATATTTGAATGTTCTTATAGCACTTTAACAAACTACATGAATGTAAGAACGACGTTACTCATTCTATATTAATCGTTCTTTGAACAGGTACACTGTTCTTAAGCACTTACTCCCTTAAGCCAACGTTCAACTCCCATTCCGTACGTCGGTATGTATGCCTACCACTGCCGTTCGGTGCGGCCGCCCATTACCTACAGCGGCCTAGCTCAGTAAGTACCGCACCACCACTCACCGGGCACAGAAAAAACGCCGCCTGCACGCGCGCACACACACAAGAGTGAAAACTAACTCACTCCCGTCAGAGGCCGTTCAACAAGAAGCTCATCACATACGCAACTCAACTCCGCCGAATCAACCATTCAACTCAACAACAAACACGCGCATCACTACTCAACTTCGTTAAAAACGCGCACCCTACTACCATCGCAACCCCGACCATCGCCTTGTCAGGCAACGCCTCCAAGCCACTCACCTACAAGCACGCGTGAAAGTTCACAATGACCATATTATCAAGACTGACAATACTCAGTTGGTGGGCGAGGGTTTCAACATAGAGGCGCGTTCCCAGCGATGTCAGTAATTGATAGTTTCAGTATTCCTGAGACCCCGTTCAACTGTGATTGCACCACAATAAAATGATTGTGCCTGTGCATATCTGATGAAACGGCAGATCCAGACTGCAGCAAATTCCACTACATTTTCATACAATAGAATACACTTTCTGGAAAATAAATACATTATAAATATTTTTTATATTTTATTATATTCAATCGACGATTCTAGTAATTGTTCAACAAATTTGGTTGATAATTCAACTTGAAAATTAAGGCCTCACAGGACGAACATATTCTTTACCTCTTCACCAGGTCGGCGCTCCAAAACGTTCGATGATTTTATCCTGGTCATTCAACTCAAGTTGAACTTTTTTCCTCATGTAGAAAATAGGACAGTCACGACTGGGAGGAGAAAAATGTCAGATATGTCGTTAAAACACCTCTGAAAGCATGGAGAAATCTTTCATCAAGTAATGCCGGTTATTTTACCACTATATCACCTTCTGTGGTATTAAAATGGAGCTGAATTTCTCTACAACATCATAGTCACTGATCATGTTCTAAGCATAAACTTCTCCCAAGCTCAACTCTAATTACTTCTTTACTTCTTCTATTTCAGATAATATATAAATTAATGCAGATACAGACACTAGGCCGAATCCCCAAAAAAGAGAGGTGACTGACGGCAAGGCGCACCTCACACTCTCATACACACAACTTAGCCCTTTTGCGCTAAAGGGTCTGGCTGGTAACTCCGCAACACACACTCTGGGTCACGAGTGCAGTACGAGGACCCGTTGTCAGCAACAGGGCCCGACAGTTTTCACTGGTTTACCCCCGCCTCATCATGATGACCGACCCCCCCCCCACCCACGACCCTCCCAACAACGGGATGCAAAGGGCGGGAAAGCACATCAGAGAAGCGTCAAAGATCAACCATTTACAATCATTCTCCGCTCACGCCTGTCCATTGCACGCTCTCTCGCTACTTCCACATTCAAGTCTCCTTCCTAACGCCTGCTTCACACTATCCATCCATCCAAACTTCGGTCTACCTCTAGAACTTCGACCATTCGCCACCACCTTCATCACCATTTTCACCTATCTCCCTTCGTCCATCCTCACCATGTGCCCAAACCATCTCAGAACACGCGAATCCACTCGGTCCTCCAACTTCTCCACAATCCCCGTTTTGATTCGAACCACGTCGTTAGTGAACCTGTCTCAGCGACAATCCAGCCATGCTCCTCAAACATTTAATCTTGAAAACATTCAACCAACTCCTCTCCTCTGCTCTCACCCAAGTCTCAGCTCCGTAAAGCACAGATGGGACAACGACACCCTCGTAAAGCTCCATCCCCAACGTCCTGCAGCTCATTACACTCTGCAGTGAACCCAGCACTTTACACTCCTCCTTTAAACGCGACTTCACCTCAGTTTCAACTAATTCAGTATTCTCCACATGTGAGCCTAGATACTTAAAACACTGAACTTCTTCCAACAACTCTCCATTTAGGAGGACACTAATCTCCTCGCATCAACAGTCCTCGAGCCTCTTATTACTTTACTTTTACCCACGTGCACTCGAAGTATCCTCCTCTCACACACACTACCAAACTTGGACACAAGCCAACATAGCTTCTCCTCTGAATCCGCCACTAGCGCCGTATCATCCGCAAACAGCAACTGGCTCGACTGCCAACTCCACCCATTCGATTCAAGCAGCTCCAAGCCACGACCCTGTACGCTCGCTGCGTTCCCCTCCCTGACCACGCCATCCATGTAGACCCACTTTCACAGTGAACCAATCACTCACCACGCTTCCCACTCTGACACATGCTCGGAAGCCAACATAGAAACTGCATCGCTTTCAACAGATTTCCGCCCACTTCATACAAACGCAATACCCTCGCACAGCGTTTCCCTGTCGATCCTGTCTTAGGCCTTTTCCAAATCCATGAAGGCCCAGAACACATCCTTCCCCTTAGCAATGTACTTCTCTCAGACCTGTCTCACTGCAAAGATTTGTTCGGCACACCTTCTACCGCTCCTAAAGCCACACTGTTCCTCTCCAATTGCACAATCCGTACATTCTCTAATCCGTTTGATCAGCACTCTCTCAAACAACTTACCGACCACACAAAACAAACTGATACCTCTTGAGTTGCAGCATTAATTTTCATCTTCTTTGCCCTTATACAGCGGGATAAAGCAGGCACTGCGCCACTCAATCGGTACCACGCCCGCAACCAAAACAAATGTAAGGTAGCCTTACCTCCTGTACCTCTTCCCTAGTAATGTCCACAACAAGTCTCTCTCCAAAGACCGGCATCCGCGCACCACCACCAGCAGCAACGTCAGCATCTCTGTCATCCTCGACATTCAACAATTCATCAAAATTCTCGGCTCACCTTTTCCGTATACCACCACTTTCCGTGGCCGTTTTCATCTTCACCGCCTCCTCCTTTCCGGTCTCTCTCTTTCTCGCCCTCTTAACCTCTTTCCAGAACATCTTTTTGCTCTCCTCAAAATTTTGGCACAACCATCTGCCCCACCTGGCATCAGTGTCCTTTTTGCTTCTCCTCGCCACTCGCCTTACCTCCTTCCTCTTCTATTTATAGTTGTCATAGGCCACCACAGACCGCGCTTGCAGCCACTCCTCAAAAACTGATATTTTCTGCGCCACCGCCAGTTTTACCTCCTCGTTCCACCACTCGCAGCCCTTTCGTCTGCACCCGCCCACACGGCGCACACCACACACATTTCTCGAACATCTCAGCAAGGCATCTCAAAACGTCTCGCATTCTTCCTCCACATTTTGTAGGTCCTGCCCTCTCACGTTATCATATTTCTCCCTCAAAGCCCGCCAGAACTCCTCGACTTTGCTTTTCAAATTAAGCTCACTCACCTTCACAACCTCTCTTCCTCCTCCCACTCTTTTGTTCCCCTTCCACCTATGCTCCACACTTGATCTTCCTACCACCAGCAGACGGTCAGACACTCCTCCACCCTCCCCTCTCAACATCCGCACATCCAACAGCCTCCTCACCACTCCTCGAAATCAGCACAAAATCCAGCAGCGCTCTATCCACCACTGCCCCAAGGGCTATCCTCACCCATGTGTACTTGTGGATGTCTCGCTTTTTGAACGGGCTGTTTCCGATAACCAGCTTCTGCTCCATGCACAAACCTATAAGGTTTTCTTCGCTGTCATTCCTACCAGGAACGCCATACCTTCCTATCACATTATCCACTACTGCATCTCCAACTCTCACATTAAGGTCACCCAGTACAACCACATTGAATTGACTTCCGAAACTCTCAATACACTCGCTCAGGTCAGTTCAAAATTTCTCTCCTCCTCACTTTTCTTGCTACCAGGTCCGTACGCACTCACAAATGCCCATTTTTCTACGCCAAACTTTACTGCCACCCACATCAGTCTTGAGGACTCCTCGTCCTTACCCTTCAACTTAGTCTCACTCAGCGCCAACACATCTAACTTCCTCCTCACAAACAACTCACCAATCTCTTGCCCCTTTGCGTCATTCGTACTACAACCACGCACATTCGGCGACCCTAACAATAGGGTTCAGAGAGGCATGAGCCTCTCCTCCATCGCTCGTCTTGACGTCTTTAAGGGAGAATTTTACGGAGGAGATTCCTAACCCTCTCGCCCCGCCGCTTATTAGTCGCATTTTACGCCACGCAGAGGTTGAGGTAGCCCTTATCTAAGATCGGGCAACAGGGCTTCTCTTTTAGTCGGCTCCTACGACGAGCAGGGGTTACGGTAACAGGATTCTAACACCCCCGCTACCTACAGCTTATTCTTGTACAAGTACCATCATTTTCAGAACTACCTCATTATCGCATTTTGATTCCAAAGTCTCCTCGGCAATGAGATTTAATGTATTTATGCATGCATATATATACAGTTGTCTTCCCTAAAACTGGGAAAAATCAGTGTGAATATCAGACATTGGACACTAGGCCGAAATCTCCCAGCAAGGGGGTGGCCGACGGCAAGGCGTACTTCACACTCTCCTAAACTCACACACCTTAGCTCTTTTGCGCAAAAGGGTCCGGCCGGGAAACACCGCAGCACACCCTCCGGGTCATGAGTGCGGTTCGAGGTCAGCGTCGGTAGCAGGGCCCGACAGTGTAACTGGTTCACCCCTGCCGCGTCATGATGAGCGGGCCCCCACACCCACAATCATCCTGTCTCTCAACGATATGCTTAGGGCGGGAAAGCACATCAGGGATGCGTCAAAAAACATCCGCGGAAAAAACGTTTTCCATTCACGCCTATCCAGTGCACGCTCTCTCCCTACCTCCACACTCACGTCTCTCCTTCCTAACGCCTGCATCACACCATCCATCCATCCTAACTTCGGTCTCCCTCTATGCTTATGTCCACTAGCCTCTGCCTTCAACACTCTTAACACCAATCTCACTTCATCCACCTTCTCCATGTGCCCGAACAATCTCAGAGCACGCGAATCAACTCTGTCCTCCCACATTTTCACCTTCCCCGTTCTGATTCAAACCACGTCGTTGGTGAACCTTTCTCTCAGCATTACTCCAGCCATGCTCCTCAAACATTTCACCCCAAAAACATTCACCTTCTTCTCTCCTCTGCTTTCACCCCCCAAGTTTCAGCTCCGTACAGCACAGTAACAACTACGACACCCTCATACAGCCCTCTCATTGTTTCCATACCCAACGTCCTGATGCTCTTTACACTCTCCAGTGCACCAAACTCTTTACACCCCTTCTTCACTGTGTAAATATACGTACGTAAATACATAGTCTTATAATAGGATGTTAGAATTGCAAGCCAAAACGAGCTATTTCTGGAGTCAAAAGAACACTGACACGGGAACAATCTTCGTTACATTTTGGGTAGGTTGTATGTTTCTATCCTGGATGAGTATAGGAGTCACCTTGTGCAGATGACTTCCTCGTGCAACGAGCCTTGGCATCGCTGACACTGCGTCCACAGGCGACTGAACTTCTCTTCCAGTGCGCCCAGAATGCCGATCTGATGCATGTACAACGCATCCTCCTTCGTCTGCAGAGACCAAGTGTCATTTTGAAAAAAGAGCTACAGTTATAAACTTTGGCGTTGGTTATTGAAATATCAGAATTTATTTGAAACCACGTTAAATGAAGGAGTTGCAATTGGAGTGGTTTTCCAGCTACGACTTATTAGTCTTCAATAATGAGTACAAAATTTTCACTGACAACAATTGTTGTAGGCAATTTCATAACGAGGATTTTACACACTAGGTATTACTTAGAACACTATAGGTTGGATTAAATAACTTGACTAAGCTGTAGTTATTTAATTCAACTTAAGCGGATGACAGATGAGGTAATGTGTTGCTAGGCTCACCTTGCAGTGCTTGCAGAGCGCCTCACTGGCACTCGCTACAGGCACTTTGCAGCCCACGCACGAGTATTTCTTCGTGATGAACTTGGCCATGGCGCCCACCTTGCTGACGGAGATGATGCGAGAGCGCGTGTGGTCGCCCTCTGCAGAGAAGAACAACACAGGCATAGCGCTATCATACGGTAGTATTTGAAAAAGCCTTTCAAGTATGCATACATTTGGCCTGTTACTTTGATTTTGATTCGATTCAAGCCTCATTTCCACCAGAGCCTCAACACGAGTCATCATAGACTCAGGTAGGTTCGCACACCTTTGTGGGCGGAACGATTGATCTTGTCGGATGCAAATCGAACACATGTTTTGACTGCGGCATAACCGCAAACTGGCACGTACGGGAACGGAACGTATTAACGCGTTTCTACGTAGACGTATTGTTATCGCTGTGTTGTGGGGTAGGGAGACCACCTCGCTTAATCAGATGTTTGGGGTTTGGACAGCTTCGTAAAGTCCGGTATGTTTTCCGAAAGCGATAAGCTTTTTTCTGTAATTAAGGTCAGTGAGTATGCTTTGTAGGTTGCATGGGGGGATTAGAAAGACTCTTCAGGCTGCTGCGAGTGCATTGCAATCCATCAGTAAGTGTTTCACATTGATTGACACCTGGTGGCCACAGGGGCATAGTGGCGCATCCGGTCCTATGTCTACATCCATTAGGAGGTTGTGGGTTACCCACTTGTGTCTCGTGCATGGGCGGTTGATGAATATATACTTGGTCTTTTCTGTTGGAGAACTTTGTTTCCCATTCTCCAACCAAGGTCTTGACTGAAAGCATTTTTTGTCCTTTTGTCACTCTGTTACCACTTGTCATTTCATCGGGAAGTTATCTGGAAGTTGACGATAGGGAACCAGTCGCGGTAATGAAGTAGTAGTAGTAGTTACTTCTGTGTTCCACCGGAGCATCAACGCGCGAAGTTAATGCACGCTCCCCCGTAGGGCACGAAGGTCAGTCAGATCCGGTGCGCACCCCCGTGCGCGAGTTTAAATTCAATCTTCAGCAGGGTAGTGAGTTCATAAACGGGGAGGATTCAAACAGAGTCCGGTATGTTTTCCGAAAGATATTAGTTTTATCTGTGAGCAGGCGTTGTAGGGTGCACGGGGGATTCAGTGCGTCCCAGTAATGTATTGCGATCAATTGTTCTTGATGGGTAGACGCCAGTTTAGCAAGCGTATCTGCGAGCCGTTTTTATTCCCACGTGTTCGGGGATCCAGCAGAATTCGACCGCCAGACCCGCCTCGGACATTCGAAAGAGATCGTGCTGCAGGATACGTAGGGTAAATACGTATTCTCAAACAAGCTGAGCGAGAGCGCTCAGACTGTCTGAGAATACGACGTATTAGGGAAGGTCGGGTGTTTTTGCAAAAGAGATGGCTAGTTCGAGTGCGCGAAGCTCTGCAGAGAACACAGAGGCATCTTGTGGGAGGGTAGCCGAACGGGGTTTATCCCCGCACACAGCGGCGGCTCTCACTCCATCCATGGTTTGGGAGCCGTCTGTGCATATATGTCGGTGCTCTGGATATTGTTCCAAGAGTAGTCTCAGAAATTCCTGTCGGTACGTGATGGTTGGAGTAGTTGCTTCAGGATATACTTGCAAATTTAGGTTGACTTGAGGTGGGTTGAACAACCATGCTGGTGTGTTAATTTGAACGATTCGGTAGGAGAATGTAGGCCTAACAGCCTTAGGGTTGATGTTTAGCGAGATCGTAGGTTGTCCACGCGCAGAGAAAGCGGTGGGCAAATGTTCTTCTTAGCCGCGAAGATGCGGCCATCGGAAATGTTGGTGAGTGCTGGATTGTTGATCAGGCTTCTAGTCATAAAATAGTATTGTAGCAAAAGTTTATCTCGGCGGAGCGGAAGTGGAAGCTCGTTAGCGAGCACGTTAAGATGGTCGATGGGAGTGGAACGGTAAGCGCCGGTTGTGATACATATTGCGTTATTTACGATGATCGAGAGGGGTTCGACGGTAGTTTTGGCTGCTGAACCGTAAACTAAGGTTCCGTAGTTGATGCGTGATCGTATTATTGCTCTGAGCAACGTCATGCCGGTGTCAGTGTCGGCACCAAATTTTAGGGATGTTACCGAAAGTACGAGTCCCGTTGACTTTCTGCAGCGAGTCTCCAGGACTGCTATGTGCGGTTGCCACGTGAGTTTAGGATCCCACACGAGCGCCAGGAATTTTATAGTTTCTTCATATACTAGAGGGGTGTTGTTGAGGGGTGCAGTGGCACCCCCATCATGTTCCTTTAACCTGTGCATCTGTCTTCTGTCACAGATTAGTTGGTAAGGCCTAAGAAACGGCAGTAGTGCACTGATTCAACTGGACCTTGATTGCCACAGCCAGCTACATCACTAACGTGCAGCCCCGTTGCCTTGTGTGCAGCTAGAGCCACCGTTTCGCCAGAAGAGCCTGTGTGCTGCAGTCTCACCATTAGTGGGCAAAGGTGAGAGCAGTATCTATGTATGTTAGGAGTTTTGTTTTCTGCTGTTTTCTAAGCAGAGCTGATCGATCAACTAGTGGTCTCGATGTAGGATGATCGAGCAGTTTTATTTAATTTGTGTTTTGTGTTTAGTTTTTTCTGCATTCAGTGTGGTTTGATCAACTAGTTGTTGATGTTTGTATAAATTTTATTGAGGTGAGATGTACCCTCCTAACTATGTATGCAGGAGTTTACCTTCACCTATCAACATGTTTATTTAATGTTATTGTTCTTTTCTCAGAGAGACCTCCAGAACACAGACAATTACAAAACACCTTTGTATTTGTTTGTCTGTATAGTCCCGCCCTTTATTATTTACTGGCAAAGCTGTTAAGACTTGCGTCATTATAATTGGGCACAGCTTTAGCTGTCAAGCCCAACTGTGATCATTGAGGATATCTACTATATTTAGTCAACGGTGAGACAGGCCATGTCTGCAGGTTATATCATATCCAGTGACTGAGCTGAGCTCTAGCATTCTTGGCAGCTTGCTTGCACCTGTACGCGCACATAATAGTTCACTACCTTACTCATTATAGCAGCTTTTGAGTATCCATGAATATTTATAGGTGTTAAATTTGTCTCATGTTTATTGCGTTTTGTTACTCGGTAACATTTCTAACACGGTTAACTTTGAAAGTATTCTACAGTGTGTCCTAAAAGTTATCCAAGCATAATAATGTCAGTGTAATCATTAATATAGAACCATATCATTAGCAAGTCATCTTTCATATCTATTGTCAGAGCAATATATAATTCATCCTAAAGGAGATTGAGCATGATTATAGTTGATAATATTCATTTATTGGTCTAATCACAGCATTATCTGGTTGTTTGTTGGTTCGATTCTATTAATAGAGTGATCTATAAAGTACTCAAACACTCACTCGGTGCATAGTCCTGATTCATAATAGTTAATGATAAATAACCATATAGTTATTTAAAATCATTGCTCTACTTCAGTCTTTTTCATTGCATGCATTCAATGATATAACCTGTTAATTGATAATTGCATAAATATCAGTGCTGTGATAGAAGTATCATCGTTCTGGTATTCGCTTGAGATTAGGCCTAAAGTTTACATAATTCAACTGTGTTAACCTCATTCGACCATAAAATACTCTAGGGATATGAGTAAACATGCCAGCTTGACATGCAGCTATTCACCAATTGGTGGTGAACCCTTAGTCATAATCGATCATCATTGCAAACACATATCTGATACCCCCTTAGCTATTAGCCCTCTTGATTATGGGCCAACTGATGTCCAACTTAGCAACAGTGACTAGGTTCATTGGCTGAGTTGTTCCAGTAGAAGGGTTATATTGGTGTCCTAGGTACAGCTGAGACACCTCCCAGTGTTTTGTCTAAGTTGGTTGACCACTGGTCATTCCGAGTAGTTGTCCTCCTACAAATCCGGAGCAGACCTTCAAGTCCAATCATCTAGAGGGAACATTAGATCACCTTAGTAGTTGAGGACTTCGATGGTTTCCACTATAGCTCATGTCCTTTTATTCCTCATGTGCTACTATCAATTGGGGGAATTCTGTTTAGAGTTGTAGCTGTTTGTTAGGACGTTTAGACTTCCTGGAGACATTCCCAGTGGAGCCACCTGATCAGCAACACTTGGTGAAGCATGGAGTGGGTTCCCGCCAAGTTCATCTATTAGGTAGAGTTCTGGGTAGCCACCGTTTCGGGCAAAGCACTCAGTAGTCAAGTCCCGTTGATACTAGTAGTACTGGGTGCCAAATGAGTGCAGTATATAAAGCTATTCTTCAGTAGATCTATTGGTGAAGAGGGAGACCATTGATTTATTGGTGTTGAAGCGAAATAGGGTTAACTGTACCAGTTAAATAGTTATAAAGTAAACATTCTGAAAATACTTAAATGCGCATTGAGAAAGGACCACAAACGAAATGACAATGTTATTTGATTGAAGTAAATAGCTATACATATACTCACCTACAAAGCAGACAAAATATATGCACATAGTTTGGGAGAATATAATTGTACCATAAAGGCTAGACAAATGCTTGACCAACCAAAAGGTTAAGAAGAAAAAAAAGACAAACCTTCGAAGAGAATTGAATAGTTAGTTCATTCTGTATATTTAAATAAAGCAAAGCTGCAGAACCGTTTTCAGCCTGAACATTGATCCTAAATCCTATGCAGAAGCACAGGCAGTATAGTGTAGCAAGTATATAAGCATCAATTATCAATTTCATAACTTTGGGGGGTGAGAGCAGAGGAGTAAAGAAGGTTGAATGTTTTCGAGATGAAATGTTTGAGGAGCATGGCTGGAGTAACGCTGATGAGACCGAAGTTTGGGTGGGTGGGTGGGTGGATGGTGTGATGCAGGCGTTAGGAAGGAGAGACATGAATGTGGAGGTGGCGAGAGAGCGTGCAATGAACAGGCGTGAGTGGAGAATGGTTGATTTT
>SDVV010028761.1:0-11911 GCA_016164225.1 Gammarus roeselii
TAGATTGCAGGTTATTTCTCTCTAGTTGAGGTTGTAAATTAATACCATTCCTGACTCATCTCAGATTTCGGATATTGGCTGTAGCACGGAACCGGCCCGGACGAGGGCGCATCCACCACCTTCCCAGGGATGGTGAAGTCCGAGCAACGGTGGCACTTCCTGACCATACCTATTCTTGCTTAACGTAGAACTTATTCCCGTTGAATTAACCTTATATTGTTGCGAAGCAAAGTTGAATGTTACAATTTTTATAGTTTAATAAATTTAATATTGAATTCGAGTGTCACTGGTTCCTTATATCTTCGGATATAAATTTATTTGTTACAATGAACCTCCGGCGGGACAGTGTACATAGTGATGCTCTGTGTTCAGTTGCTCGGACGCCGCCGTTTTCGTAATGGTGAGCCCTAACCTCTATATTTGTTTATATTAATTTACATTTCAGTCCTGCATAGGTTGCCTCGCAGTGTTGATGTCGTTTCATGTTGGTGCCTTCTCTCCGATGCTGGTGTGTTGTTGACTCAATATTTTTTTTGGTATTAGGGATTGAAGGTTACTCCCTTAAATTATATTCTCTATATTTTAATTCCAATTTTGTCAATGCCATTTGTCTAGAGATATTGTAAATTATATTGTTCCAACATTTCATATTGAGAATATTGATTCTGGCTATTAATTAGGAGCCACGTCTTAATTTCATAAACGCTATGTCGAGCACATTGAAAGGCCTTGTATTTACAAGGGGACACAAGCGGAAGCAAATTACTGAGCTGAACCGTGAAGTTATTGATAAATTGAGTGATCTCTCCATCACGCGTCGACGTTCTCAGTTGACTAAAATTAAAACTTTACAAATCGAAGTGGATGACCTAGATAAGAATGTGTGTTCTTTAAAGTTTTATGAGGATGCGGAAGATGTTGCCATGACTGTTGAGCTAGATGAAATCAGTAGCTATCAGGATAAGATTGTAGAATCCATAGTTATCTTGGAAGGTAGTTTGGCTGAGAATTCAATTGGTGATACACAGTCTGCACGTTTTCCTGGTAGTCCGGTGCACAATTTGAGACCACCTGTAGCACCTTTACCTAAATATTGTGGTACCGATGCGGAAAGTTTAGAACGGTTTATTGCTGCGTTCGAAGCAGTTGTGAGCAATTACTCTTATTCTAGCTATGAGAAGTACATCCTGCTTAAAAATCAGATTGATGGTCGCGCCTTAATTCTAATCGAGTCCTTGGAAGCTAACAAGCAATCCTATGAGGATGCTAAGGAATTGCTCATATTAGCCCTTGCATCGCCTTTGACGCAGAAATACGATGCCATACAAAAACTTGTTGATTTGAAACTCTCGTATGGAAGGGATCACTACCTTTTCGTCAGTGAAATGAGAGTGATCCAGGAAACCTTTCGAACGATGAAGATTTCAGTTGAAATGATTCTGCAGTACTTCATTTGGCGTGGCATGAACAATGTGCTACAGAATCAGCTGGTGAATATTACAAATGAGACAAAACCTAGTTTGGAATCTATGAATAAAAACATATTTGTGCAATGATAAGCGCAGGTCTACTCAGTCAGAGGATTCGGGTTTTCCAGCGGTAAATCCGTCAGTTGGTAGTTATGCCCTTGACGTTAATTACGAAAGGGAACATTCTCATCAGTCCCCGGGGAGAAGAGCCTATGATCGCCATGGTGCTGGTGAGAGTACCAAAAATCGTTTCAAGTATTGTTCTCTTTGTGGGGTCGATTCGGACCATCCTATTTATAAATGCAACAAATTTCCTGATCCTTCCAATAAATTGAGTAAACTTAAAGACTTGAACGGTTGTGGCAGGTGTTCATACTTGAACCATACTACAGCTGATTGTAAATTTAAATTCAAATCCAGGTGCCGAAAGTGTTCCAGTGAGCATTTTGCCTTCCTTTGCAATAAAGACAATAAAGCGGGATCTATTAGCAGTACCAGAGGAATGGTTGGCGCTGGTGAATATAGTTCATCCGGAGAGAAAACAACCAGTAGCATGATATGGGCTCAAGCTGTGAAGCACTCTGTACTAGACAAATCTAATGTTTTGCCTACCTTTACCTGTGAGCTGGGTGATGACTTGGTCCGAGTGATGCTGGATACTGGTTGCCAAACCAACTTTATTCTGAAGAGTGTGGCCGATGCGCAACAATTGACAGTGGTTGGTGGAGACGTTAAATTAACGGTAAATGGTTTCAATAGTTCCAAAATGTACGATACTCATATTGTTTCTGTACCTTTAAATTTGCGTAATCGGAGAGTGTCCATAGAAGCTCTAGTGGTACCAGAGGTTGGCATTAGTTTGTCGTTACCTAATTTGGGTAGAGTGATTGATGTTCTTTTGGATAAAAACTATGTAATGGCTGACGAACTATTGACGAAGTCTTCGAGGTGCATTGATAAGATTTCAATTATTTTGGGCTCAGAGTCCGCACATGGCATTCCAGTTTCCACATCAGTTTTTGGAAACAAAAAACCATCGTCTATCTTGCGATCGCCTGAGGGTGTTTTGTTGCAGGGTGATTTGAACACCATGTTAGAGAACTTGGGTAGCTTGCCGGATTTGTGGCGCTTCCGAGACACCGGTTGTTTCGTGGAGGGGGATGTGACGTCCGATCCTCACAGGTCGATGAAGGGCAATAAGGTCCTTGCACCAGACACCATTAGCGCGGGGCGGCCTGAGTCGGGAGAGTTTACTGCCGGGTACTTTTTCATGGATGAGGAAAATGAAGTTGATCCAAAATTGATTGAGAATGCCTCTGAGGAGATTTTGAATAGCAAAGTTAATCAATACCTAAATTATGACGATCCATTCGAAGAAGATTCTATCGAAACTAACGATGCGTTAGTGCAGTTTGCGCTTGACCGAACTGTGAGATTGTCCCATATTGGTAAGCTGTGTGAAGCCCATCCGGTTACCTACAATTTCATTGTGGGGCAGGAAAATCACGCGGACTTCGTTACTAGACCTACCTCTTGCAAGTTATTAATTAATTCAAATTATTTGTCTGGTCCATCTTTCCCCTCTCTGCAGGAGGAGACCGAACAGATGAAGGATATCAGTGTTACAGTTCCAGTTGTGGACCAAGTATCAGAATTCGATACTCTGGGTAGGACTGCGGTTAACAGGGCCAAATGTAGTCCTCTTTTAGGTCCTGTCACTCATCTGGTAGCTTTGGAGAGTCAGTCTTCTTTTTATAAACTATTTTCTGTGTATGCTAATGTTTTGAAATTTGTCAGTATTCTTAAATGTAGGCTTAAAGCTAAGGTTGGAGGAGAGACTCATGTTTTGTCTCGCGATACGGCCGATTTTAATTTTTATTCGGAAGTCACTGATCAAATTTTATTGTGTGATCAGAAGATTCATTTCCTAGATTGTTTCGAGTATTTGCAGGGGAATTTTGAGAAATCTGAAGGATATTCCTAACCTTGTCAATCAGCTCAATGTGTATTGTGATTCGAAGGGATTGCTTAGAGTTCGCAGTAAGTGCGGGAGACGTGTTCACATCACAAAACTAACACCGTGGATCCGATTCTGTTATCTAAGCGGAGTGATTTGTCAAGGATGATCGCAAGAAGTTTACACGAGAAATTATCACACGTGGGCAGGTATACTCTTCTCTTCAAATTACGAAAGAGGTTTTTACGTGCCTCAATATTTCTCTTTGGTGAAGGAGGTGGTGAGAAAATGTGTTGAATGTCGTAGATTCAATGAAAGAATCATCAGCTTGAATCAGTCTCCATACCGCGAATTTCGCATTAACCATCCTTCGATACCGCATCGGACTATTTTTGTAGACTATCTTGGTCCATTTTTTGTTAGACTTGCAGGTAGCAGAATCAAGATATGGTTACTTTGTATTTCTTGTCTATGGAGCCGTGCTGTGAATTTGAAATTGTGCATAGATTTGAGAGTAGAAAATTTTCTACGTGCTTTGCAGCTGCACATCAATGAGCATGGCCAGCCGTCATTAATCCTATCAGATTCAGGTAGTCAGTTGACAGCAGCGTCGAATGTTATTTTGAGTTTTTTGAAGGATTCAGATACTGATAAATATCTGAAGGAGCACAATGTGGCCAGGCTGGAGTTCAGTCATTACTATAAGGGCAATGAATCATTGGGCTCGCTGGTGGAGATTTGCGTGAAGATGGTGAAACGTCTCATACATGGTGCAGTCGGAAAGAGCGTACTTTCCTAATTCGAATTCGAATCTGTCGTCAGTAGCACGATCAACCTGGTGAACAAGAGACCTATTGCTTTCAAAGAAGCATTGCGAAATGGGAGCTGTTTGAATGTCCCAGATCCAATTACACCGGAGTTACTACTTCATGGTCATGTCTTGCCCACAATTAATATTATTCCCGATTTGGCATCGGGTGATTGTACGGACATTGAATTTTGCAGTGCTAACGTGAAGTCCAAAATTTTCTTCTTTGCAGAAAGTTAGAAGCTGGCTGATTGATTTGTACAACGGGGAGTTTTTGACTAATTTAATTTCCCAAGCAACCGACGTAAGAGATAGACATAAACCAGTACGTCATAAGCGGTTGTCGGTCGGGTACATTGTCTCCTCAAGGAAAAACACTTGAAGTCTGGTGACTATCCAATGGGTATAGTCAGAGAAGTGCAGGTCAATGAACTTGAGGAGGTCACTGGAGCAACAATTTGGAAAGGGAAAACCAAAGAAGTAGTTAAGCGGCATGTAAATTCTTTGATATTATTGCTGAGTCCGCAAGACTCGTCGGAGCCTACTCTAAATGAGAAGGAGCTTAGTTTGGAATCTTTGGCTCCTCGTCTGGTTAGAGACGCTGCTCTTCGGTGCAGAGAGAAAAAGGCTTGCCTGGCTGATGCTAGTCTTGTGTAAATATTGTTAATTGTGAATGCTGATTTTCTTGTGCATTTGCCTTTGAGAGTTTTAAATTTATTTTGGTTATCTCAAGTGTTTTTTTTTTTAAATAAATATTTTTATTTTAAGTGATGCTGTCCACATGATTATGATATGGTGGGAGAACAGAAACAATTTTTTCATGTGTATCTACTAATATATTATTATTCGATTTAAACTCTCTTTCTAAGCCGTTAAAATCGAATCTCCCCCTCCCCAGTGTTGGAAAAAAATGTAAGCCGATGAGTTCGTATCTGTTGGCAAACTTTTGTCCCGTGTTCTTAAAATATTAAACTCTCATTCCATCATGACCAAGTCCACCAATCAGGAAGCGTCAGCCAGAACTTTCTGCTCTCGCGGCTTCTGCATGGATTTGTTGCAGGCAGAAGTCGTCAGTCATCAGCACGCCGAACTCGGAGGAGGTTGTGCGCTTTGAGCCAGGTTGGACCATCTGCGACATTCTTCACGCGCTGGGTTGGCGGGGGCCCGTGAGCCGTGAGACACGACGCACATATCCTATAGCGGGACTTTGATTGTGGTCCCAGATTGGGGTCTGTCCATCTGTGCCAGGTCATCTGCTTGCTTCAGCACATTTATGCGAGGACATTGGGCGCGACTGGAAGTATACGGAGGACTCGCCTTGCGGTGTACCCAGTAGCGGCCTTCTAGCTTCCTACCGTTTGGTGGGTGAACTAGGGAATAAACTCCAGAAGGAAGGGCCATCTGTCGGGACGGTCTTCCGTCCCGACATACGCCTACGGTTCTGGACTCATCAGCAGCGTCACTAAGTTGGACTATAATGGTGAGGATGAGAGTTGTCTGTATTGCCCTATTCAGATAGCTGTCACCAATCATTCGGGTCAACTCGAAAAGTCTCGTGCACTTTACCTTTATTAAATGAAAACCAATATCCGGTGAAAAATTACTGGTTGCCATGCAGATGGCGAACTTTGAGGCAATCCCAGTTGTGTAATATTTCCTATATTTATATTAAACCCAATCGATATATTGAATATATTGGAAACCAGTGAATATTTTTCATATTAAACCCAATGAATATTTTTCATATTGAACCCAATGAATATATTGCATATTAAACCCAATGAATATATTGCATATTAAACCCAATGAATATAGGGCATATTAAACCCAATGAATATATTGCATATTAAACCCAATGTATATATTGCATATTAAACCCAATTAACATTTTGCATATTAAACCCAATGGATATTTTGCCTATATTTAAACCCAATGATTAATTTCATATTTCAAGATTTTCTATAATTAAACACATTGTATTTCTATACCTAGACCTTTCAGTCTCCATATATTTATCCGTAGGCATGTTGTCTTAATTCCGTTTCGGAATCCATCTGTCTTGCAAAGTTGGCATCCATTGACCAAAGTATTAGTATCGCATATCAGCTCTTGTTAGATTGCAGGTTATTTCTCTCTAGTTGAGGTTGTAAATTAATACCATTCCTGACTCATCTCAGATTTCGGATATTGGCTATAGCACGGAACCGGCCCGGACGAGGGAGCATCCACCACCTTCCCAGGGATGGTGGAGTCCGAGCAACGGTGGCACTTCCTGACCATACCTATTCTTGCTTAACGTAGAACTTATTCCCGTTGAATTAACCTTATATTGTTGCAAAGCAAAGTTGAATGTTACAATTTTTATAGTTTGATAAATTTAATATTGAATTCGAGTGTCACTGGTTCCTTATATCTTCGGATATAAATTTATTTGTTTCAGTTATAGTTGTTTATGTGATTTAGTTGTTTTAGGTGATATAGTTGTGTTAGGTGTTCAAGTTGTTTTATGTGTTTTAGGTGTTTTAGTTGTTGGAGTTGTTTTAGTTGTTCTCCTTGTTTCTGGTGTTTTTAGTGCTTTAGGTGTTCTAGTTGTTTTAGGAGTTTTAGTTGTAGTAGGAGTTTAAGTTGTTTAGGTGTTTTAGTTGTTATTTAGGTATTTTAGTTGTTTTATGTGTTCTATGTGTTTTAGGTGTTATAGTTGTTTGAGGTGTTATAGTTGTTTTAGTTGTTTTAGTTGTTCTAGTTGTTTTAGTTGCTCTAGTTGTTTATAGGTGTTATAGTTGCTTTAGTTGTTGTAGTTGTTTTAGTTCTTTTAGGTGTTTTAGTTGTTATATGTGTTCTAGTTGTTTTAGGTGTTATAGGTGTTTAAGGTGTTACAGGTGTTATAGGTGTTTTAGGTGTTTTAGGTGTTTTATGTGTTCTACTTGTTAGAGGTGTTTTAGTTTTTTCAGATTTTTTTTTTCAGTTGTTTAGTTGTTTTAGTTGTTTAGTTGTTTTAGTTTTTTTTAGTTTTTAGTTGTTATAGCTGTTTTAGTAGTTTTTTGTCGTTTTAGTTGTTTTAGTTGTTATAGGTGTTATAGTTGTTATAGGTATTTTAGTTGTTTAAGGTGTTATAGGTGTTTTAGGTGTTATAGTTGTTCCACGTGTTTTAGTTGTTTTCTAGGTGTTTTAAGTGATTTAGGTGTTTCAGGTGTTTTAGTTGTTTAAGTTGTTTTTGTTGTTATAGTTGTTTTAGTGGTTTTAGGTGATTTAGTTGTTATAGGTATTTTAGTTGTTCAAGTTGTTTAGTTGTTTTAGTTGTTTTAGGTGTTTGAGTTGCTTTAGTTGTTTTAGTTGTTCAGTTGTTATAGTTGTTTTTGTTGTTTTATGTGTTTAGTTGTTCCATCTGTTCTAGTTGTTATAGGTGTTTAAGGTGTTATAGGTGTTTTAGGTGTTTCAGTTGTTCTAGTTGTTTTAGTTGTTATAGTTGTTATAGTTGTTATAGTTGTATTAGTTATTTTAGTTGTTATAGTTTTTTTAGTTGTTATAGATGTTTCAGGTAATTTAGGTGTTGTAGTTGTTTAGTTGTTTCAGTTGTTTTAGTTGTTTCAGTTCTTTTAGCTGATTTAGTTGTTATAGGTGTTTTAGTTATTGTAGGTTTTTCAAATGTTATAGGTGTTTTAGTATTTTCATGTGTTTCAGTTGATGTATGTGTTTTAAGTGTTGTAGTTGATACAGTCGTTTTTGTTGTTATAGTTGTTTCTGGTGTTTTATTTGTTTTAGGTGTTATAGTTGTTGTAGGAGTTTTTGTTGTTTTTGGTGTTATAGTAGTTTTAGTTGTTTTAGTTTTTTAGGTGTATCATTTAATTTAGTTTTTTTTAGGTGTCTTAGGTGTTAGTTGTTATAGTTGTTTTAGGTGTTTTAGTTGTTCTAGTTGTTCCAGTTGTTCATGTTGTTTAAGTTGCTCTATAGGTGTTTCAGTTGTTTTATTTGTTGCAGTTGTTATAGTTGTTTTAGTTGTTTAGTTGTTTAGTTGTTATAGTTGTTTCAGTTGTTATAGGTGTTCTAGGTGTTTAAGGTGTTGTAGGTGTTATAGGGGTTTAGGTGTTATAGGTGTTTTAGTCATTTTATGTGTTTCTAATTGTTCTGCGTGTTCTAGTTGTTTCTAGGTGTTTTAGTTGTACTAGGTGTTATAGTTTTTTTTTGGTGTTATAGTTTTTTTAGGTGTTATTATTGTTTTAGGGGTTTTAGTTTTTCTAGTTGTTTAGGTGTTCTAGTTGTTTTTGTTGTTTTTGTTGTTTTAATTGTTTTGTTGTTATAGTTGTTATAGTTGTTTTAGTTGTTTTAGTTGTTATAGGGGTTCTAGGGCTTTTAGGTGTTGTAGGTGTTATATGGGTTTTAGGTGTTATCGATGTTCTAGTTGTTATAGGTGTTTTAGTTGTTTTATGTGTTCTAGTTGTTATAGGTGTTTTAGGTGTTGTAGGTGTTTTAGGTCTTCTATGTGTTTTAGGTGTATTATGTGCTCTAGTTGTTCTAGGTGTTTTAGTTTTTTTAGGTGTTGTAGTTGTTTTATGGGTTTAGTTGTTATAGTTGTTCTAGTTTTGTTAGTTGTTTTAGTTGTTTAGTTGTTTTAGTTGTTTTAGTTGTTATAGTTGTTTTAGTTGATTGAGTTGTTTAGTTGATTTAGTTGTAATGGGTGTTTTAGTTGTTATAGGTATTTTAGTTGTTAAAGGTGTTCTAGGTGTTTTAGGTGTTTTAGTTGTTTACGTGATTTAGTTGTTTTAGTTGTTCTAGTTGTGTTAGTTGTTTTAGTTGTTTAGTTGTTTTAGTTGTTTTAGTTGTTTTAGTTGTTTTAGTTGTTTTAGTTGTTATAGTTGATTTAGTTGTTATAGGTGTTTTAGTTGTTATAGGTATTTTAGTTGTTATAGGTGTTGTAGGTGTTTTAGGTGTTATAGTTATTTATGTGATTTAGTTGTTATATGTGTTTTAGTTGTTATAGGTGTTTTAGTTGTTGTAGGTGTTCTAGTTGTTCTATGTGTTAAGTTGTTTTAGGTGTTTCAGTTGTTTTGGGTGTTCTTGTCGTTATAGGTTTTTTAAATGTTATGGTTGTTGTAGTTGTTTAAGTTATTTTAGTCGTTTTAGTTGTTTCAGTTGTTTGAGTTGTTTTATTTTTTATAGTTGTTATAGTTGTTTTAGTTGTTTAGGTGTTTTAGTTTTTTAGTTGTTTTAGTTGTTTTAGATGTTTTAGTTGTTTAACGTGTTATAGTTGTTCTAGGTGTTATAGTTGTTGTAGGTATTTCAGTTGTAATAGGTGTTTTAGTTGTTTAAGGTGTTTTAGTTATTTAACGTGTTATAGGTGTTCTAGTTGTTTTAGTTGTTTTAGTTGTTATAGTTGTTTCCGGTGTTCTAGTTGTTATAGGTGTTCTAGTTGTTATAGGAGTTTTAGTTGTTTTAGGTGTTTTAGTTGTTTAGGTGTCGTAGGTGGTTAGTTGTTTCTGTTGTTTTAGGTGTTTTTAGGTGTTTTAGGTCTTTTAGTTTTGTAGGTGTTTTAGTTGTTGAAGTAGTTTTAGTTGTTCGAGTTGTTATAGTTGTTTTTGTTGTTCTATGTGTTTTAGTTGTTCTAGTTGTTTTAGTTGTTATAGTTGTTTTAGTTGTTTCAGTTGTTTTAGTTGTTATAGTTGTTATAGGTGTTCTAGGTGTTTTAGGTGTTGTAGGTGTTTTAGGTGTCCTAGTTGTTTAGGTGTTACAGTTGTTTTAGGTGTTTCTAGTTGTTATACGTGTTTTAGTTGTTATAGGTGTTTTAGTTGTTTAGGTGTTATAGTTGTTTTAGGTGTTATAGTTGTTTTAGGTGTTATAGTTGCTTTAGGGGTTTTAGCTGTTTAAGTTGTTAAGGTGTTTTAATTGTGTTAGTTGTTTTTTGCTGTTTTAGTTGTTTTAGTTGTTTTAGTTGTTATAGTTGTTATAGTTGTTTTAGTTGTATCAGTTGTTATAATTGTTTTAGTTGTTATAGGTGATCTAGGTGTTTCCGGTGTTTAGTTGTTTCAGTTATTTCAGTTGTTTTAGTTGTTTTAGTTGTTGTAGGTGTTATAGTTAATTTAGGTGTTTTAGTTGTTATAGTTGTTTTAGTTGTTATAGTTGTTGTAGTTGTTTTAGTTGTTATAGTTGTTTAGTTGTTGTATATGTTTCAGTTGTTTTAGGTGTTGTAGTTGTTATAGGTGTCATAGTTGTTTCAGGTGTTATAGTTGTTGTATGTGTTTTAGGTGTTATAGTTGTTATTGTTGTTTTAGTTGCTTTACTTGTTTATGGTGTTTTTAGTTGTTTAGGTGTTCTAGTTGTTTTAGAAGTTTTAGTTGTTGTATGAGTTTAAGTTGTTTAGGTGGTTTAGTTGTTTTTTATGTATTTTAGTTGTTTAAGGTGTTCTAGGTGTTTTAGGTGTTATAGTTGTTTGAGGTGTTATTGTTGTTTTAGTGGTTTTAGTTGTTCTAGTTGTTTTATTTGTTCTATTTGTTTTAGGTGTTATAGTTGTTTTAGTTGTTGTAGATGTTTTGGTTGTTTTAGATGTTTTAGTTGATTTATGTGTTCTAGTTGTTATAGGTGTTTTAGATGTATAAGGTGTTTCAGGTGTTTTAGGTGTTATAGGTGTTATATGTGTTTCAGTTGTTGGAGGTGTTATAGTTTTTTCAGATGTTTATTTCTTTCAGTTGTTTAGTTGTTTTAGTTGTTAGTTGTTTTAGTTGTTTTAGTTGTTACAGTTGTTCTAGTTGTTCTAGTTGTTTAGTTGTTTAGTTGTTTAGTTGTTTTAGTTGTTTTAGTTGTTATAGGTGTTCAAGGTGTTGTAGGTGTTTTTAGGTGTTATAGGGGTTTTAGGTGTTATAGGTGTTATAGTTGTTTTATGTGTTTCTAGTTGTTCTACGTGTTCTAGTTGATTTTAGGTGTTTCAGTTGTACTAGGTGTTATAGTTGTTTTTTGATATTATAGTTGTTTTAGGTATTATTATTGTTTTAGGGGTTTTAGTTTTTCTAGTTGTTTAGGTGTTCTAGTTGTTTTTGTTGTTGCTTTTGTTTTAATTGTTTTAGTTGTTATAGTTGTTATAGTTGTTTAGTTGTTTTAGTTGTCATAGGTGTTCTAGGGGTTTTAGGTGTTGTAGGTGTTATAGGGGTTTTAGGTGTTATAGGTGTTATAGTTGTTTTAAGTGTTTTAGTTTTTTAACGTGTTATAGTTGTTTTAGGTGTTATAGTTGTTTATGTGTTATAGTTGTTTTCAGGGGTTCTAGTTGTTTTAGTTGTTTAGGTATTTTATCTGTTAGTTGTTTTTTGTTAATTTAGTTGTTTTAGTTGTTATGGTTGTTATAGTTGTTATAGTTGTTTTAGTTGTTTTAGTTGTTATAGTTGATATAGTTGATATAGGTGTTCTAGGTGTTATAGGTGTTTTAGTTGTTTAGTTGTCTCAGTTGTCTCAGTTGTTTTAGTTGTTATAGTTGTTTTATGTGTTTTAGTTAATTTAGGTGTTATAGTTGTTATAGTTGTTTAGTTGTTGTAGTTGTTTTAGTTGTTATAGTTGTTTTGGTTTTATAAATGTTTTAGTTGTTTTAGTTGTTATAGTTGTTTTAGTTGTTATAGGTGTCTTAGTTGTCATATGTGTTATAGTCGTCTAGTTGTTTTGGTTGATTTAGGTGTTTTAGTTGTTGTAGTTGTTTT
>SDVV010028762.1:0-11911 GCA_016164225.1 Gammarus roeselii
GCCCTTTGGGACACCACTGAGACCCTTTGGGACCCTCTTGAGAAGCTTTGGGACCCGTTTGAGGCCCATCTGAACTATGGGACCCCTGCTTCCCCCTCACCACGCTGTAAAACCCATACACAGAAAATTATGTATACGAGAAATGCTCGAGTAGAACAATTAACCATTACAGTCCGCGGATTAGTGGCACAGAGGGCGAGGGTAGCGTCGAGGCTGGTCGAGGTTCGTCGAGATGAGTCGAAACATGTTAAGGCGAGTCGAGTTGGTCGCGACGAGCCGAGACTGGCCGAAATGATTCGAGACAAGCCGAGATGAGCTGAGACGAGGGATCCAAGGGGCTTGGGTTACCCTCCGGGATTCATTGAGCTCTTTTGGGACCCAAGGGACCTATGCCCCCCCACCCTATCCCTTTAAACAATAAGTGCGAAATCAATAATCTGAGCAGTTTTTCTGCCCATGACGATCCTGCCTTTACTTTCTTCTTCATCATCCACAATTTTGTCATGTATAATAATGCTGGTGTATTTGTGCGGGAGTTCCTGTTTGTAATTTTGTGAATAGGTGTTTTTTCTTCAGTCTGTGCTCGCTCGTGGACCATATGTAGTTTTTGGGGTTGACCTGGACTGCGTCGCTATAAAACCTTATGACGCGTTGCGGTTAGAGTTGATATTATCCGTGACCTTGTACCAATTTCGACGATATTATCTGTGCGCAATGGTACGCATTCATAATACTATTGGAGTTCTGAGTGCTTGGAGGTGGGGATTCGTTTCGTCTGAGTCTTTATCTTACATGAATAATTAAATTGTACCTCTACTTAGCTAGACCGCGTAGCTGTAAACGTTGTGTTGCGTTGCTGTCGGAGCTGACTTTGTAAACCTTGTACCAGTTCCAACGATGATACCTGTGCGCACTAGCGTGCGTACATATTACTCTTGAAGTTCTAATTGATTGAAGGCGAGGATTCGTTCCGTCTGAATCTTACCTGAATAAATGAAGTGTATTGTGGTCGACCTGGACCGCGTGACGGTCTAGGTCGTGTTGCGTTGCTGTCGGAGTTGACTTTGTCCGTGCAGCCGTAGATTTGGTGCCAGTCTCGACGATGCTACCTGTACGCACTAGCGTGCGTACATATTACTCTTGAAGTTCTAATTGATGGGAAGCGAAATTCCGTTTTTTCTAAGCGTTTTTCTTATGCGCACTTGTGTGCGTCTGACTATGCTGAAATTTTCATATTTTTCTGATTTAAAAACGTTGTCTTTTTTTCGCACACTGAGGCGTGCGAGCCTAGTGGAATCCATGATCATTGTGCCCTACGGGGGAGCCCATTATGACTCGCGTTTAGGCTCTGGTGGAACTTGGGATCAAATCAAATTCAAATTCTAAATGATCGGAGCGAGGATTCGTCTCGTCTGAGTCTTACCTGAATAAATGAAGTGTACTATAAACGACCTAGACCGCGTAGCGTTCTAGGTCGTGTTGCGTTGCTGTCAGAGCGGACTTTGTCCGTGTAGCCGTAAACCTTGTACCTGTCTCGACGATGCTACCTGTACGCACTAGCGTGCGTACAAATTACTTTTGATGTTCTAAATGATTGGGAGCGGAGATCCCTCTCGTCTAAGCGTTTTTCTTGTGCGCACCAGCGTGCGTCTGACATTGCCATAATTTTCACATTTTTTTACGTTCAACAGCGTTGTTTTTTCTCGCACACTGAGGCGTGCAAGCTTACTGGAATTCACGATCATCGAACCCTACGGGGGAGCCTATTATGACTCGCGTTGAGGTTCTGTTGGAATTGCGAATCAAATCAAATCGAACCATCCAGTACTGATTGCTTATGGAATAATACGGCAGGTGTTGTGAAATTGTGAAATGAATCAATACCCTTATATTTAATGAAATTTAGTGCACAGTGTTGTTTCCTATCCGTTATATTTCATCTGAGATATTTGTATTTGCTTTCGATGAATCTTCTAACCGGCTTACATGCTAAGCCACGGTAGCACTGCTAGGTACCAAATGACGTCACAGCCAGCGGGAAGCAAGTGGAGCTGAGCGGGAAGATGCGCAGAACGGCGGGCGGGGCAACCTGTCTAGTCTATAAATCTTGGCTCGGTCTGCTTTGCCAGGATGAGCAGGAGCGTCTTCAGGAAGCTCGAGGTTCAAGCCGCGGTCAACCTCGTCTGCCGCTTCTGCGAGCTGGATGACAGGCTCGACTAGGTCCTGGAGACTTTCCAGGGTCTGCAGCGGAGGGACGACAACGTCGGAGAGGACGTGATCATTTCGGGGAAGGTCTTTGTCCTCGAGGAGCAGCTGCGCACTGTCGCCAGTGAGTATGTGGAGATGAGAGAAGAGATCAGCAGGACTTGTGAGTCTTGAGCGGAGGTGAGAGCCGATGTACATAAGGTCCAAGAGAACCTTGTTAGTAAGCGTGATCTAGAGAGCTTCGCTGGAGACCTCAGTCAAAACTTACGTTTTGATATGGAGAAGGCTAGTAAGGGCCTGGCGGGACAGACGAGGTCACTAGTAAAAGTTAACGAGTTGGTAGTCCATGCTTTACAGCTGGATGGAGAGGCATCCCGAGAGAGGATTGACCGGGGGACCCAATTCAATCGCGGAGGAGTCTTGGTGGTCTTGCTCTGACTTCCTACCGTAACGTTCTGGGTGAGAGTCTGCAACGGCAGCGCGCATCCACCCCTAAACCCATGTTAGGGCTACCGGTCCTGGATGTGAGCTTGCAGCTCGCTTCCACCCCTATACCCAAATCCAAGGTACCTACTTTCCCTTCAGGCCAAGAAGTCATCGGCTGCCTAGAAACTGAAAACCGGGACTAAGCCAATACCTCGGACTAAAACATCCGCGGATCGAAACCGCACACAACCTAGACGGGCGGCAAAGATTCAGATGGATATATAAACAGGTCCAGAACCGGTTCACCTTAGTGAACCGACCCGCGTTTGTGATGGCAACGAGGAACACTTTTGAGAAGTTCACCGACCTGGACGGCATAAGTGACACTTGTCCTAGGTGGCTTTATCGTCCGACACCAGGCGGTTTAAATTGCTTTTAGATGTAAGGCAAAGAGGCGGAGTATTTGCAAACCCGGTGCCACGATTGAGAAGATCAGAGGTGCACTTGCAGAGGTTGTAGTTTTCGGCCGGGAGACACTCATAATCGGCCATGTAGGCACCAATGATCTTAAAAGGACAAGGTCGGAAGATCTGCTAGCCAAGTATAGGCAGTTGATTTTTAACCTCAAGGCTAAAACGGATCGAGTGGCCATCACATCCATCTTACCGCGAATGAATGATGATGACGAGCTGTATAGCAAGTTAACCTATACAAATCGAACCCTAGAGACTATTTGCAAGTCCGATGGAGTATCCTTCATCAACTTTCGGGAGAGGCCCAATCTGTTCCTAAGAGACGGCCTACACTTGAATGATGTAGGAAGTGCCCGACTTGGCAGACTGCTCCATCAAAGCGCTAAGGATCACTATGCCCAAAAGTTAGGGGTCCAGCGTGCTTTAAACGGTCCAGTTTTGGCCGCAGAAAACCCTACTTAGAGGGCCCCGTGCCCTCAGAAGATTCCCCGATGGGAACGATGACCAACCAGTCGCTCTAGGAGGAAGAAGCTGCGGGCAAGGTAGGTGCGTTACAGGGCTCACAAGAAGATAATTCTAGGGATGGTCAAGATCCTGGTTCACAACCGCCAGGTCGAGACCCCCCCCCCTTAATGATGAAGAAGTCGAAGACCGAGACACGCAACGTCTAAAGGTCTTTTTCTGTAACGTTCAGTCATATGCCCCTAAGTTCGACGAACTGAGGGGACTAGTGACCCTGTACTCGTTTGATGTCATTGGCATAAACGAAACAGGGCTCGATCTCCAGAGTAGAAATCTGGCCGCAGAGATAATGCTACCAGGCTACAAAATGTTCAGCGTAGACAAACCCACCCCTAGTAAGCGAGGAAGCGGGTCCGTGCTGTACATAAAGGAGATGCTGCATCCATTTCTTAGAGTAACGTTCGCCAGAGTTTCTTGCAGAATAATCAGCGCAGAAATCAAAGTAGCCTATGCGACATTGAAGCTGGCATTGGTGTACCGCAGCAGTCACACCCTTGCGGAACAATATGCCCAGCTCAATGAGAAGCTGGATAAAATACTTTCAAATAATCACGAGACTCATCTTCGGCGACTTCAATCTCCGTTATATTGACTGGGTGGGCCTGACTTCACAGGCCCCAGGCAATAAACTAACGGAGTTTCCGCCGATAAGGACTTGATCCAGTATGTTCGTGAACCAACCCGTGGGAACAGCATACTGAACCTAGTCATGTCGACTGAGGCGCTTGGTCGGCAACATCCTAGTTGGTATTAAAATGTGAGGTGCTGACTACAACGCGGTGGAATTCACCATCAAAGGACCCCGTCCAGCCCCCCAGTATACGCCGCTTCAATTTTGCGCGAGCAGACTTCCAGGGGATGAGAGAAAATTAAGTGCGCTAAACTTAATCGAACAACTCGGAGAACGGTGGACGCTTGCTGCCGCATCCTCAATGAGAGAGTTCGCGAGGCCAGCGACCGATGTATACCCTTGAGGACTGTTGATCCTGCTCAAAAGATTAGGCCCTCTTGGTGGAACGTCGAAGCTGCACGAGCCCTAAATCGTCGCGATCAACTAAATACGCAACGAATGAGGAAAAACACCGCAGAGGCGACAGAACTGCATAGCCTGGCGTTTAGGATAACCACTAAGCTAGTCCGATCCTCTAAGCGTACGAAAGAGAAAACATTGCGGATAACGCTAATGGGAACCCGAAAGATTTATATCGCTACGTCAACGAGCGTAGAATTGCCAGAGACTCAGTTGGTCCGCTAATGAATGAACGTCACCTGAGGACATGGCCAGTGTCCTGAATAGCTTATTCTGTTCAGTGTTCACAGTTGAAGGCCCCGGCTACGAACGAAATACTGTTTACGCTGGGGAAGTCAGCCCCAACGACATTGCGTTCACAAGAGAGGAAGTTGTCAAACAACTTGAGGAACTGGACATTTACGAATCGGTCGGTCCCGATAGACACCACCCAAGAGTTCTTAAGGAAGCTCGAGAACAATTGGCGGATTCCCTAACCCACATCTTCAACTTATCGATGACGAGGGGCGAGGTCCCCGAAGACTGGAGAGTTGCTGACGTTACGGCAATCTTCGAAAAAGGGGACCGACAATCTCCCAGCAACTATCGACCAATTAGCTTGACATCGACCGTGTTCAAAACCATCGAGCGATTGATACGAAATCATCTCGTCGATCATCTGTAAGACAACGGACGCATTCACGTTTTCAACACGGCTTTCGTCGAAAGAGGAGTTGAGTTGTCTGACGAATCTACTGGACATTTTTTAATGAGGTGATCAACGTGTACGACTGCCGCAAGGCAGTGGATGTCATCTTCCTAGACTTCCAAAAAACCTTCGACTAGGTGCCGCTTAGCAGACTGTTACACAATGTCTCTGAGCTCGGCATTGGTGGCGACGTACTTCACTGGCTGCGCTTCTGGCCAACAGGACGCAAGCAAAGAGTCAGCATCGGCCAGGTCTTGTCCGAGTGGGCCCCTGTTACCTCTATGGTGCCTCAGGGCCGTAGCCTGGGTCCTATCCTCTTGTACATCAAAGTAAACGTCATTGATGCGGGGCTTTTGTCCAAAGTATCGAAATTCGCCGGCGACACAAAGCTCTGCCGTGCAGCATGGAGGGAGAGAGACAGAGTTAAGATTCCAAAAGATCTCGTCCAACGGTCGGAAGCGTGGCAGATGCCCTTCAATGTTGCAAAATGCACAGTTATGCACATGGGGTGTCGCAATGATAACTTCAACCACACGATGGCAGGAAGCAATCTTGCAACTGTTGACCAGCAGAGACACTTGGGCGTCTTAATCTGGAAAGATTTAAAATGGGGCGCGCGAGTCTAAGAAAGTTACAGGATAGCTAATCGTAACCTTGGCTACATCTCTCGTAACTTCCTCTGCAAAACGAATGACATTATATTGCCGTTGTACACGTCCCTTGTGTGTCTTCACCTCGAGCATGCAGTCCAAATCTGGTCTCCACACATGAGGGGGGACGTAGCCAAACTGGAACAAATCCAGCATTGTGCTACTAAGCTCATTCCGCAGATACGCCACCACAGCTACAAGGATAGGCTTAAAGAGCTCGGCCTCATCACCCACGAACAACGAAGGCTGATGGGCCAGCTCACTGATACTTTCAAATACCTGGAGGAATTCAACAAATACCCGGGAGGAGTCATCGACAGGGACCACAACATTCATTCCCGAAACAACGGGGTGAAACTAGTGGAAAAACGTTTCGCTACGACTATAGCGCAACACTTTTTCCCGATCGCAATCTCGCGGGCTTGGAACAAATTACCAGCCGCGGTAGTTGACTCTGAAACCGTGAATGCGTTCAAGAATGAGCTCGACAAGCACTGGGCTACGTGACTCGTTTAACCTGAGAACGACGTGACTTTCACATGAGCTGTCGAGCTTATAAATATAATTATAGGGATATAGGGAAGAAGCATGACACAGATCTCTTCACAATTGAAATTATTACTAATGATTTCATTATTAGTAACAATAACCACATCGTTGCTGGCAATGGTAATTGTTAAATATTACTCATAATTTCATTATAAGTAACAATGTAATGACTACTATTGCTAATCAACTCAATTCAAGCAACTGAAAGTCTTCATATCGAAATCCATATCGAAATTTTATTATTAGTAACAATGTAATTATTATTATTGCTAACCAACTCAATTCAAGCGACTGAAAGTCTTCATATCGAAATTGAACATCAACTTTGCAAATACAGACAGATTGATAATAATGCATTGCAAATACAGACAAACTGATTAGATTACATTGCAAGTACATTCAGACTAATAATACTGCATCTCGGTACGATTCCTACCTGGATACACCCGGTGAGAGGTGTTACGGCGACTCGCATCCGCCATCAACCCTATTACACACGCGTGGTGTTTAAAATCTTACATGGAACTAATACTCGCTCATATCTCTTCAATGTGCTATTATATGTTGCTCTCCTTCAAGCTATTCTTCAATTCAATAATCATCAACATGATCGTTCAATGAAATTTCTAAAATTGTTAGTACTTTGTCTACAAATAGCCTAATTACATATTTTCGCATCAGTATCAGGGCCGCATTATGACGACACGGTCTTAACTGGAGGTGAGTTTAGTGTGTGACTGACGGACGTATGTGGAGGTTGTGTTGATCTCTCCGTCTGATACGCCGCGTGTAACGTTCCAGTAAAACTTTTACTATAGGGCTTATTACTCTAACTTCCTTTGCAAGATTTTATCGAGTGACTATACTATAATCAAGAGAGATTCATGCTACAAATGATGACTGAAGGTCAGTTACCTAAACATAGCAGTTAATCAGCAACTGGTCGATGAAAATACGTGGTCTATAAAGACCTACAAAAGCATCAACGTGTGACTCCGTCGACACGTCTCGTGGCGTGCCTAATAGGGTTAAACCCAAGTCAGGGCCACTGGTACTGGGTGCGCGCCCGTAACGGTACTCGCAATTACTTATCTCGCTAGCCTACGAGGTCATTTGCTGTCCTAACGGACAAGCAGATGCAGGGACTATGGTATCCGGAAAATCAACTCCGCTTAGAGGAAGAGGGCTTGCTCAACTCGATGCAGCAGTGAAGACTTGGAGGGAGACCATATATTTTTACTCTTCATTTCAATTAACCTTATGTGGTACAGTGACAGCAGTCACCACCACACACGATGATATACGAAAATTGAACCCGCACCAAGAGGAGAGCTCCTGCTTAACTCTGATACGGCCTAATTCTACGGGTATCATCCATTGCTGAGGCAACGAGTATTTTCCAACGGAGGAATCTTGCCGACACAATTGCATTTTTCTTTTTACTTTTCTACACTTCATGTGGGAGAGGAAAGAAAGGATAAAAATGAGGAGAGATAGACAACAATTGCAAACTAGTGCGGGTGAAGTCTGCCGGCAACTCACCTCCACACCCCATGATATTCAAAAATTGAACCCGCACCAGGAGGAGAGCTTTGCTCAACTCTACGGTACGACGTAAATTCGACAGATATCATCTATTGTTGAGGCAATGAGTATTTTCCCAAGGCGAGACCATGCTGACACGATGGTCTTTTTCGTTTTACTTTTCTACCCCCCCTGCGGGAGAGAAAGGAGAGTGGAAAATGGGAAAAGATAGACAACAATTACCAATCAATGCGGGTGAAGTCTACCGGCGACTCATCGGCGCTTGCCGATGAGCCGCAATGCGGCTCACCCCATACCGCATGAAATGCGGAAATCAAACTGCACCAGGAGGAGAGCGTTGCTCAACTCTACGGTGCGATATAGATTCGACAAACAAGTGCGGGTGAAGTCTGCCGGCGACCCAGCGACACTTACCGATGAGCCGCCACGGCAGCTCACCCCCACACCCCATGATATGCAAAAATCGAACCCGCACCAGGAGGAGAGCTTGATCAACTCTACGGTACGACGTAGATTTGACAGATATCATCCATTGTTGAGGCAATGAATATCTTCCCACGAAGATACCTTGCCGACATGATGGCATTTTTCTTCATACTTTTCTACCCTCTCTGTCGGAAGAGAAAAGAAAGAAGAAAAACGGGGATATCATTCATCTGTTGAATCAGTGAGTACCTTCCTATGGAGGGACACTATCGACACGATGCTACTCTCCTTTTCTTCTCTTCGTGTCAGGAGGGAAGAAGAAAAAATAACAGGACTGATATTACCAGGAAACTACTTCCCTTGTGTGGCAACGCGGGTTACCTAGTAGAACAACATTTCCTAGAGATGTCCTTCTGACATCTCACCCTGAAATAGTCCTTGTATCTAAGAGATGCCCTTCTGGTGTCTCACATTGAAATATATAATGAAATAAAAGTTAATCATCTTGAAAGTTATCCCTTTATACTGTGTGAATGAACTAAGCGTCTTCTCTCTCTCCTGTAGCACAGAATCGAGCGAGACCTAGTGCAACAGGGAACGGAGAAACGTGTATGTGCTAACCTTTTCTCTTCGGATGCTCCAATTTTTTTCAAAATGTAAAAACTGGTTTTACCCTTTTTTAGACTAAAACTTTGCGATAATTGTTTTTCAAAAATTCAAAAATATTTTTGATTCTTTAGACTAACAGGATGTTTGAGCTAATCTAAAAAAAAATATTGGTTCATGTATTTTTTAGATTAAAATTCTTTCAATGACTGTTTTTCAAAATTTAAAATACTTTAGTATCTGCTGACTAAACTTGATTCAACATAATTTCAAAACGTAAATATTCGTGCCATCTTTGGACCAAAACATGTAATAATACCGTTTTTCAAAATTTAAAATACTCGTGTTTCTTTTGACTGAACTCAGGAAATGCTACGAGCAACTCTTTTCCCAAGAGAAGTCACCCCGACGTCTCACCTTGAAGTGCAACAGCTTTCAAGGAACCACTTGCGTATAGAAGACTTAATCTTCTGAGCACATGGGAAGGACCACTACCCACGCAACTGGGTGTGTTGCTCTCCTAAATGTGCACATACTTGTCCAAATTTACTACCCATATGCTCCTTCGAAGTAGACTCAATACCTAGTTGGAGTCCGTCTGACCCAACCTCTGGGGCTCGAGGAAAAGTGTGAGTCCGCTGAACGTATGGGCGTGTCCGTCTGTGCGACCACCTGAAACCTAAATTCTTCGCTTCCCATCTTGTTTGCCCCGTTCCTGAATTGTCGCTCTGACTCTCGACCTTTTCTTTTCCGGGGCTGAAATGCCTCGGGTAGTAGTAGGGTATTAACTAGTATGGTGGTGATGGTAGTTGGGGTTTCTCTCTTTTCTATTCTTACAACCTTCTTTTTCTGTACGTGTGAGGGAATTTCTAAAGCCTCGTTGACCATCCCTCACTCTTCTTTCACTCTAATCTAATCTACTCTACTACTATGTACAAACCTTCGCATCAACTGTTCATTCACATCCCAGCCTTTGCATCTGCTGTGTATTATGAAAAAACAGCAATTTTGTAAACATGACACCAAATCAACAATATAAATTTTCATGTTTGAGCTTCAGCAAGCTTTTACCCACCTCCTTGAGTTGACAGTTCCATTCGGAGGTACCGAGGAAGGCGAGCCGGTCAAACACCTCAAGTCGCGAGTTGTTGGTGACCCGCAGCACCGTCAAGTTGAAGAGGCCTGTAAATGCTGCCACTCCGATCTCTGTGAGCTGAGGCATGTTGGACAAGGAGAGCTCCTGAAGGGTGGACGGGCCGTGGAAGTAGGAGTGATCGGTCTCGGACACCACCTGAGAAGGACCAGCCGGAGTTGGATCAGAGCTGTGAAAGGATGACGATTTACCAGCTGAAGATCGGCATATTCCCAGAAGGTCTGTTTAAAGAATGATGATTTACCAGCTGAAGATCGGCATATTCTCAGGAGGTCTGTTTGGTTGGCTTGTAAACTGTTTAAATCATCTTATCTTCGTTTAAATATTTGTATGGTATCAGGGCTGAGTCAGGTGACTTGGTTAGGCCGACGCAGGTTTGGGCTGAGTCAGGTGACTTGGTTATGGTATCAAGGATGAGTCAGATGACTGGGTTATGGTATCAAAGCTGAGTCAGGTGACTGGGTTATGGTATCAGGGCTGAGTCAGGTGACTGGGTTATGGTGTCAAGGCTGAGTCAGGTGACTGGGTTAGGCGGATGATGGTTGGGGCTGAGTCAGGTGACTGGGTTATGGTATCAGGGCTGAGTCAGGTGACTGGGTTATGGTATCATGGCTGAGTAAGGTGGTTGGGTTATGGGATCAGGACTAAGTCAGGTGACTGGGTTTTGGTATCAGGGCTGAGTCAGGTGACTGGGTTATGGTATCAGGGCTGAGGCAGGTGACTTGGTTAGGCGGACCGGCTGTCAGGTGACTGGATTATGGTATCAGGGCTGACTGATTCCGGTGACTGGGTTATGGTATCAGGGCTGAGTCAGGTGACTGAGTTAGGCGGACGCAGGTCGGGGCTGAGTCAGGTGACTGGGTTATGGTATCAGGGCTGAGTCAGGTGACTGGGTTATGTCATCTAAGCTGAGTCAGGTGGCTGGGTTAGGCGGACGCAGGTCGGGGCTGAGTCAGGTGACTGGGTTATGGTATCAGGGCTGAGTCAGGTGCATAGGGTATGGTATCAGGGCTGGGTCAGGTGACTGGGTTCGATGGACGCAGGTCGGGGCTGAGTCAGGTAACTGGGTTATGGTATCAGGGCTGGGTCAGGTGATTGGGTTATAGTATCATGGCTGAGTCAAGTGAATGGGTTGTGGTATCAGGGCTGAGTCAGGTGACTGGGTTATGGCATCAGGGCTGAGTCAGGTGACTGGCTTTGGCTGACGCAGGTCGGGGCTGAGTCAGGTGACTAGGTTAGGCGAACGCAGGTCTGGGCTGTGTCAGGTGGATGAACATCAGGGCTGTGTAGGGTGGAAGGGGGCGGTATTTTATTAGGTAATCGGAGATTATTGCTGGGTTAGGTAGAAGAAGGTGATGTCTCTGTTACGTAGACAGGGAATAGGGCTGCGTCAGGTGGACAGAGTTCAAAGTTGTGCCAGGTGGGCATAGGTCAATGCAGTGTGAGGTGGACAGAGAGCATTGCTGCGTCAGGTGGACAGAGTTCAAAGTTGTGTCAGGTGGGCATAGGTCAATGCAGTGTCAGGTGGACAGAGAGCATTGCTGCGTCAGGTGGACAGAGTTCAAAGTTGTGCCAGGTGGGCATAGGTCAATGCAGTGTGAGGTGGACAGAGAGCATTGCTGCGTCAGGTGGACAGAG
>SDVV010028763.1:0-11911 GCA_016164225.1 Gammarus roeselii
AAATTGTAATTGTGCTCAAGACACTTTGAAAGTTAAAATTTAAAATTTAAACCATTTTTTTTAACCCCATGCAATTCAAAATAATAGAAAATAAAATGTTATGCCACTCATGAAGGATTACATTTTTGGCTTGGATGATGGAATACCTTTTCATTTTACAATTGCAAGTGGAATTTGATTTTTATTAGTATGCTTCAATTAAATGAACGGTAATTTCTTAGAAACGCTCAACCCTCGACAGAACTATGCGTGGACTGCCCTGCTTGGGAAAATAAAATTCATTTAGAGGAGAGGACCATCAAACAAACTTCAACAGGCCCGAATTCTTGATAAATAAACAAACCCTAACAGCCTCCCAGAATTAAATCAGTAGCATCTTCGAGATTAAGGAGAGACTCGGCGGCAACTTTATAAGGTTCATTAAACAAGGCATAAAAAAAATTCGTATCGTACAGGGCCACCTGACAGTTTACCAAAACAGACTTTCGAAGTATATCGTTCAATGTAAACGGTGAATCTTGATACTATTTTCCCCTTTCATCAGCTAGAATTATCAGCGGGTAATCAAATTCTGGCATCAATCTAGAACTGTATTGAGCTGATCAATCAAATAACTCTGATAACACGTCTCACAAAAGCCATGAAATATCAGACAAATGCTCATGTATTACCTGTGACGCTGAAGAGCTTAAACAGCGCCACCACTCACACTCACTGTTGGTATGATACTGACACGAGTGTGCGAAGTGCAGACCGCCGAGCGTAACGGAGCAAGTTCGCGCCGTGGAGAAGTTGCCACGAGGAAAATACGCGCAATACATAACTATTTTCCGTTCGAAGGCGTTGTTCCGAGAGAAAACCAACTCAAACAGTTTCGCAGAGTCACCTTCATAAAAATATTGATTCAACTGCTAAATGTGTTAAATAATGCTATATTTCGGTCATGAGTATGGCTTACACGAAAGGTATTTCTGACAGAAGTATATAAAACGGACGTGGTTGAACAATAATGTAGAGATTTCAGAATAGATTGCGACACAAGGTAAATAATTCATTCACCTGAGGTAGTCGTATTGCTTCTACGACGAGAACTTTTGTCCTATGTAATAATCTCAACCTTGATAATTTTAGAGTACGATTGCGGTACACAGACAGTGTGCTACAAAGCAAAATGTATACTGTGGTGCCCACCCTGGTGCTGTTCGAAACCGTGACGACGTGTTTACGTCATGTTGCGTGCAGCTGGATATATTTGCCTTCCATATTACGAGCATATTGTCGGAGCTTTCCTATCTTCTCTAACTTAAATTACGGGTGCGAGTTTCTAACACAAGGGCAATGGTACGTGTTCTAACCCGCGGAGCAAACGTACGTGATATTAATTATGTATTTATTACACCATGGTATACAACTACCCCCACCACAACCACCACGGCTACTACGAAAATTTCGTACCCTACAGCACATAGATCATAATCCATGCGTCTGTGCCATACCTACGTGTTAGCAGATGAGAAATCGTGCTGTGTTCGTCGAAAAACGGTATACAAGATACATTTTTTGAGTGCTGTCCAAAATTTTATGGTAGAAACCAGACTTGCTGCCGAAGAATTGTGTCAAGATTATGCTTCTTGCCCTACACAAATTGTATCGCTCTGCTGCAGCCGCTGGCTTGCAACTTCATAGCTAAGCGTATTGAAGGCTCCCTTGGGACATACTCTGGCTGAGAAATGGCGCGCCACAGCTCAGACAAACGCAGCACCGATTTCTAGTAGTTACTTGTTGATTATGTAAAAATTCAATTGGTTTCAGAACTACTATGAGATCCAAGAAAGAATATTAACTGTCATCACGAAAGGAAAACAGAAATGAAATTAATTCCATATTAATAAATATAACATGACCAATTTGCACTAGGTGATCTTGCCTTCATTATGTGCATTATTTTCAGTTAACCAATTAGTTGGGCTATGAATAACAATATGCAAGTACATAACCTCCAATTTTCTCACTGATTTACCTGGCATCCACTGAACCTAGAATCCAACGGGCACTATGCATAACTGACCTAAACTAATTCAATATTATCGCTAGGTATGTATTCTGTCACTGTTTTTTGATTGACGTTCACGTAGGGGTACACACTTAAAAACCATCCAAACTGTTCGTCGAGTCTATTCTGGTTGGCTTCATATTTTTTTTTAAGGGGCCCGAAGGCCATGGGAAAATGCCTCCATCATTTATTTTCTAAGGCCCCCAAAGAGTAGGGAGACCCCTGGCCCCAACACTCGCCAGAAGTTGTGGCATCCAACCATACTACTACCGCCTCCAGCCCTGCTGGAGTAACGGCCTACCCCCTCCTCTCGACCTTAACAAAGATCCGATCTATAACTCCCCGAATTGATAGGCTTACTTCATAAAATGACCCTCAAGATGCAAAGGGCCCAAGTAACAGGTCAGCAATTTTTTGGAATAAAGGATTGTAGAACTGATTACAGCTGGAGGCACAAATACCTTGCTCAATAATCCGCTTTGTGGAATGAACCCTGATCATACGTATTCATTGAATTTGAAGTTTTGAGGTTCACAAATATGGAAGAGGGTTGTGGTGAATAAGACTTGACATTGAGATCGAGCTATGTAAGATTTTTAGCCAAATCTTGGCTCGTACTCATTAAATTAACACAAAATATAATACGTGTCAAGAAATCATTGCACGTGTACGTGATGTTTAATGAGCGAAAAAAAGCCGACAATCTTTGAGAAATTAGCTTAAAAAAATCATGTGACGTCATCTCCAGTTAGTATACTCCCTGAAAGGTCACGGCAGAGCAAGCGTTGAACGGACGAGAAAGCGTTCGATGTCATCGTGAAAGGGCCTATAACCGAGTGACAACAGCAGCTACATGAACTTTGCGTCTACGCCTTTGTATCATTCAATTAGGTCTGATCTGCGTTACTTAGGTATCCGAGTACAATCATTTACAACACTTCTCCTCAGATTGAATGAAGAATGGTCTTGCAATTCAAGGTGATGAACAAATGGATCTTTTTTGGCAAGACCAGTACCCTTCATTAGCCAACCATAGTCGACAAAAAATAACGGCGATCATACAAATACAAGTGGTCATATAGATAAAGACCTCATGAACTAAGATGATGTGAGATAAAAATCATCCTATTTAATATGCTCTTCAAGATTTTGCAGGCAGTAGTCGTGTACGAACGAAAATTTAAACATTTCACGTATATAACTTCTTGAATAATACAGATACAAGGCCGATTCCCCCAGAAAGGAGGAGTCCAGCTGCTAGCCGCAACTCACACTCCTCGCATGCACTCAGTCATTCTAAAACTAGGCCCTTTAGCGCTAAAGCTTCCGGCTGGGAGCCCGCAACACATACTTCGGGCCAGGAGTGATGTCAGAAATTATGTCAGCAGCAGAGCCCGACAGCTTTTAGTGGTTTACCTTTGTCAATGCATAGTTGACGAGGCCTTTTCCATCCGCGTCCATTCACATTCACAGCAAGACAGCCATGGGCGAGAAAGTGCGTAAAGGCTGCGTACAGAACTCTTTTATTCACAATCATTCACCACTCAGGCCTATTCATTGCACGCTCTATCGCTTCCTCCCCACTCATGTCGCTTTCTTATAATGCCAACTTCACGCCATCCATCCACCCGAAATTCGATCTTCATTTAGGCCTACGCCCACTCATCTCCGCTTTCATAACCCTCTTAACCAATCTTCAATCATCCATCCTCACCATGTGCCCGATTCAAATCAGGAAATGTAAATCAAATCTGCCATCAAACTTCTCGACATTCCCGTTCTGGTGCGAATAGTCACAATTGATCCTTTCCCTCACTACCACTCCTGCAGAGCGCATTGGAAGCCCATTAAACACTCTCTTTGCTTCAGCACTCAACGTCCTACAGCTCAAAACACTCTTCAGTGCACCAAACGCACTACTGAATTCACTCTACATTCCACCTCTGTTTCCACGTGCCCAGTTTTCTCATCATGAGAGCCCAGGTACGTAATTCACTGAACTTCCTCCAATTAGTTTTCATTCAGGCCGACACTGATTCCGCTCGCAACGTCGTTTGTCGAACATCTCATTACATTACTTCTACCCACAGGAAGTCGCAGCTTCCAGCTCTCCCACACTCTACCAACCTCCGACTCCAAGCTACATAATTTCTCGAAATTTGCAACCAGTTACGTATCATCCGCAAACAGAAGCAGACTCAACTGCCTACTCCGCTCAATTTTACCCAACAACTGTTAACCTTGACCCAACACATTCGCGTTCACCTTCCTGACCAGTCCATCCATGTAGATATTGAACAGACAAGGACGTAACGCCACTTTGTCTCAGTCCCACTTTCGCCCTGGAACTAGCACTCAACTCGCACCTACTCGGACTCAGGCTCTGCTGCCAGAACAGTAACTCTGGACGTTTATATCGGATTCCCGCTAACATCATAGAACGCAACACCTCCTTATCGATCCAATTACAGGCATTGGATAAGATCAAATTAAGGGACTCATATCCACGGTAGAACAGGTATAAGATCAAATTAAGGGACTCATCTCTACGGTAGCACTGGTTTAAGTTTTTTTTGGAGTAAACTTAGAGTAAAACTTTGGTCAAAAAAGTTTATAGAAAGTCACTATATACTAAAGAAGGTGACGATTATATATCGTTTTTTTTTAATCCGTTTCACTGCATACATTTATTGACCATAGATTTCAACAAATCAAAACACAACAATAGGTGGACTTCATTTCCGTTTACATGACGATCACTTACAAATGTTTCATGACGAAGTCCTCTCCCGGGTGGATTTGAGTGCGTAACCGAAATATCGATCAAGTTCGTCTCTGTGTCCGTCTGTGCCTGACTCTTGATACAAGTCCGTCGCTGTGTCCGTCTGTGCCTGACTTTTGATACAAGTCCTTCTGTGCCTGACTCTTGATACAAGTCCGTCTCTGTGTCCGTCTGTGCCTGAGTCTTGTTACAAGTCCGTCTCTGTGTCCGTCTGTGCATGACTCATGATACAAGTCCATCTCTATGTCCGTCTGTGCCTGACTCTTGTTACAAGTCCGTCTCTGTGTCCGTTTGTGCCTGACTCTTGATACAAGTCCGCCTCTGTGCCCGTCTGTGCCTGACTCTTGTTACAAGTCCGTCTCTGTGTCCATCTGTGCCTGACTCTTGATACAAGTCCGTCTCTGTGTCCGTCTGAACCTGACTCTTGACAAAAGTCCGTCTGTGCCTGACTCTTGATACAAGTCCGTCTCTGTGTCCGTCTGTGCCTGACTCTTGATACAAGTCTATCTCTGTGTCCGTCTGTGCCAGACTCTTGATACAAGTCCGCCTCTGTGCCCGTCTGTGCCTGACTCTTGTTACAAGTCCGTCTCTGTGTCCACCTGTGCCTGACTCTTGATACAAGTCCGTCTCTGTGTCCGTCTGTGCCTGACTCTTGATACAAGTCCGTCTCAGTGTCCATCTGTGCCTGACTCTTGATACAAGTTCGTCTCTGTGTCCGTCTGTACCTGACTCTTGATACAAGACCGTCTGTACCTGACTCTTGATAAAAGTCCGTCTTTGTGTCCGTCTGTACCTGACTCTTGATAAAAGTCCGTCTCTGTGTCCGTCTGTACCTGACTCTTGATACAAGTCCGTCTCTGTGTCCGTCTGTACCTGACTCTTGATACAAGTCCGTCTCAGTGTCCGTCTGTACCTGACTCTGGATACAAGTCCGTCTCTGTGTCCGTCTGTACCTGACTCTTGATACAAGTAAGTCACTGTGTCCGTCTGTGCCTGACTCTTGTTACAAGTCCGTCTCTGTGTCCGTCTGTGCCTGACTCTTGATACAAGTCCGTCTCTGAGTCCGTTTGTGCCTGACTCTTGATAAAAGTCCATCTCTGGGTCCGTCTGTGCCGAGACACTTGATACAAGTCATTCTGAACCTGTCTCTTGATAAAAGTCCGTCTCTGTGTCCGTCTGTACCTGACTCTTGATAAACGGCCGTCTCTGTGTCCGTCAGTACCCGATTCTTGATACAAGTCCGTCTCTGTGTCCGTCTGTACCTGACTCTTGATACAAGTCCATCTCTGTGTCCGTCTGTACCTGACTCTTAATACAAGTCCATCTCTGTGTCCGTCTGTACCTGACTCTTGATTAAAGTCCGTCTGTACCTGACTCCTGATACAAGTCCGTCTCTGTGTCCGTCTGTACCTGACTCTTAATACAAGTCCGTCTCTGCGTCCATCTGTACCTGACTCTTGATACAAGCCCGTCTGTACCTGACTCTTGATACATGTCCGTCTGTGCCTGACTCTTGATATAAGCCCGTCTCTGTCTCCGTCTGTACCTGATTCATGATACAAGTCAGTCTCTGTGTCCGTCTGTGCCTGATTCTTGATACAAGTCCGTCTTTGTGTCCGTCTGTACCTGACTCTTGATACAAGTCCGTCTGTACCTGACTCATGATAAAAGTTCTTCTCTGAGTCCGTCTGAACCAGGCTCTTGATACAAGTCCGTTTGTACTTGACTCTTAATACAAGTCCGTCTCTGTGTCTGTCTGTACAAGACTCTTGGTCCATACCTCATGCACGCCCCTGAGTGGTCTACTGTAATACAAGACAATTTCCCATCTCAGTAGCCAGTGCCTCATCGTGGAGGAACAGACTTTTTCAGTAGTCAATGACGCACCGTGATAGACATCGGCCAGTCAGTCTTGTTTTAGTGCACATATTTATGCGCTCACCTTGCAAAAATCTTCTTGCGCCGCTGTCAGTTGCTCTGTGCACAGTGTTCAGTCGTTTGTCCGGTCGAGATAAGATTAGATTAGAGTGCCGAGGCTCTCTAGCGCGCTGGAGCCATCGTCCTTCTGGCGCCGAATGTCAAACCAGCATACAGTGCTGCATCAAGTTAGTCTTTGTTTTCTTTTCTTTTCATGTTCGAGTAAGGCTTACTACTGCGCAAAGCCAATGTCCTGTACGCGACGAACTTCTATTGTATGTACGGGTGCCACAGGAGGTGCATGAACTCCTAAGGTGCTGAGACCATATGGTCCCAGCACTCCCCGGGTGGCAGTAAGGAGGATTAACACACTACCTACCCTGCTTCAGAGCCCCAAGGATTCGCAGTAGTCCTTGAGGTGACGGCCTACGAGCTCCAACACCTGCTGACGGGTAAGATGAAGATAAGACAGAAAACATGGATCCCATGCACGAGATCTACAAAAATGTTGCATGAAAGAAGAAGAGCAATTTGGCTGTTACTAGCCACTCGAAAAAATAATAGTTAGAACCGGTATGTGTGTGTTTAGCATCTGCGTGCGTGTCTGTGTGTGTGCATGTGTGTGTGTGTGTGTAACGAATATTATGAGAGTTGTTTTGGAGGAGTCGAGATAAGTTGAAGGAAATTTGAACTAAACATAAGATGCAAATGAGGTAAATAAAAGTTGAGCAATCAGGAAGGTGGAGAAAAGGAGAGATAGTGAAGGGTGAAGATGAAGGGAGTTTTAAGGGAAATTAGGGTGTTCACCCCCCTCCCCCCAGGTTGGGCCGTGACTCCGTGCGGCTCGTAAACCTAACAAATGCCTAGGGGGGAGGGCGGTCGAGATAAGCCTCTTAATATAATCTGATAAAATTAATAAGTACAAGACTGAAAGTCGAGTTTGTGTAGGCTGCGCGTATTTGGATTTGATTTGATTCTCATTTCCACCAGAGCCTCAACGCGAGTCCTAATAGGCTCCCTCGTAGGGCTCGATGATCCTGGATTCCAGTAGGCTTGCACGCCTCAGTGTACGAGAATAAAATAACGCTGTTAAAGTTTGAAGAATGTAAAAAATTTAGCAATGTCAGACGTACGCTCGTGCGTACGAGAAAAACGTTTAGACGGAACGGATCTCCGCTTTCAATCATTTAGAACTTTGAGAGTAATATGTACGCATGCTAGTGCGTACAGGTAGCATCGTCGAGACTGGTATGAGGTTTACGACTACACGGACAAAGTCGGCTCCAACAGAAACGCATCACGACGTCAACCGCTACGCGGTCTAGGTCGGTTATAGTACCCTTCACTTATTCAGGTAAGACTCAAACGAAACGAATCTTCGCCTCCAATCATCTATTACTTCAAGAGTAATACGTACGCACGCTAGTGCGCACGGGCATCATCGTTAAGATTGGTACAAAGTTAACAGCTACATGGACAAAGTCAGCTCCGACAGCAACGCAACACACTGTTTACAGCTACGCGGTCTAGTTCAGTAGAGGTACAATTAATGTATTCAGGCAAGATAAAGACTCAGATGAAATGAATCCCCGCCTCCAGCCACTCAGAACTCTAAGAGTAATATGCACGCACGCCAGTGGGCACAGGTAGTATCGTTGAAATTGGTACAAGGTCTATGGCTCCTCGGATTAGATCAACTCCAACCGCACCGCGTCGCAAGGTTTATAGCTACGCAGTCCAGGTCAACCCCAGAAACTACATATGATACGTGCACGCGCGAGCGAGCACAGACTGAAGAAAAAAAATCATAAAATCACAAACAGGAATTCCCGCACAAATACACTAGCATTAATATGCATGACACAACTGTGGATCGTAAAGAAGAAAGTCAGGGCAGGTTTATCATGGGCAGAAAAACCGCTCAGATCATTGATTTCGCACTTATTGTTTTAGGGGATAGGGGGGGGGCATAGGTCCCTTGGGTCCCAAAATAGTCCAATGATTCCCGGAGGGTAACCCAAGTCCCCCGGGTTTTCCCGAGCTCCCCGGGTCTCTCGAGGCCCCTCGTCTCAGCTCATCTCGGCTTGTCTCGAATCATTTCGGCCAGTCTTGACTCGTCGCGCCCAGCTCGATTCGTTGCAACATGTTTCGACTGATCTCGACCAGCCTCGACGCGGCTCTCCCCTTCTATGCTAGTAATCATGTGGACTGTAGTAACAAATTTTTTCACTCAGTCATTTTAGGGTGGGAAAGGGGTGGCAGAGGTTCCTCGGGTCCCAAAAGAGCCCTACGAATCCCTGAGGGGATTCGTAGGGCTCCCCGGGTCCCCTCGTCTCAGCTCATCTCGGCTTGTCTCGAATCATTTCGGTCAGTCTCGGCTCGTCGCGACCAACTCGACTCGCCGTAACATGTTTCAACTGATCTCGATGCACCTCGACCTGCCTCGACGCGACCCTCGCCCTCTGTGCCAGCAATCCGCGGACTGTTATAGTTAATTGTTCTACTCAAGCATTTCACAAATATACATTTATTCTGTGTATGGGTTTTACAGCGTGGGAAAGGGGAAGCAGGGGTACCAGGGTTCAGAGAGGCCTCAAGCGGGCCTCAGTTTATCAAGGGGGTCTCAAGGGTGTCCCAAAGGGCCCGGGAAGGATCCAAGTGGGTCCCTTCAAATCCTCCTAGTCTTCCCAGTCCCCCGGGTTCCCGAACCCCCCGGGTCCATCGAGTCCCGCGGGTCTCACGAGTACCCCCCATTCCCGGGTTACCTAGTCTCAACCAGCCTCGGTTCGTCTCGACTCATCGCCTGGCCAGTCGACTAGTGTCCACTCGCCTCAACCTGCTTCGACTCGCCTCGTCCCCTCCACGCACAGTGCCATTCAAGACACTCACTAAGATCAACAGCCACATTATTTCACCATTTAGCCATCAAAACGTCTAGCTGTGCTCGGACATTTATTAGGCGCCCGGGAGGGCGCAAATTCTCACACCGTAGGTTGGACTAGACTCACTAACACACCGCATAGTCCACCTAGGGCCCCTGACGATACGCAATTATATAACTAATCCAAAATTGATCACCATGAAAAAAGGACACAGATAAACAATAGAGCCCACGAAATAAGAAATACTAAAATAAAGTTGTGATGATCTATAAAATGAATTAATTATTCATCCACCCCAATGCGTATTTGGATTTGATTTGAGCCTCATTTCCACCAGAGCCTCAACGTGATTTTGATTTGATTTGATTTGGGCCTCATTTCCACCAGACCCTCAACGTGAGTCATAATAGGCTCCCCCATAGGGCACGACCGTCGTTGATTCAGATAAGTTCGCACGGCCTCGCGTGCTAAAATATTAGTCATGTCAAGATGAAGTCAGTACATATTTCAATTGTGGGATGTTCGCGTGCTAGCGCGTACGAGAGAGTAAAGAGTTAGTGCGTAACTTCGTAGAAGGTGTTGTTATTTCTGGGCGTAATGGGGTGGAGAGACCACCTCATTTGCACAGGTGTGTAAGGTTTAGACAGCTTCGTATAGTCCGGTGTGTTTTCCGATAGGGATAAGCTTTTTACGGTAGGTTGGGTCCGTGAGTAGGCTTTGTAGATTGCACGGGGGATCTAGGAACGCTCGTCGGGCTGCCGCGAGTGCGTTGCAATCCATCAGTAAGTGTTTCACGCTGATAGCCACTTGGTGGCAACAGGGGCAAGGTGGCGCGTTAGGTCCTATGTCGACACCCGTCAGGTGGTTGTGAGTTATCCACGTGTGTCCCGTGCACAAGCGGTTGATGAACACTTGGACTTTCTGTTGGTGAACTTTGTTTCCCATCCTCCGACTGAGGGTTTGACTGAAAACATTTTTTGCCCACTGTTGTCACATTTCATCCCATCGAGATGTTGTATGGGAGTTGATGATAGGGAACAAGTCCCGGTAATGTATTGCGAAAAATTGTTCTTGGTGAGTAGATGCCAGTTTAGCAAGCGAGTCCGCAAGTTCGTTTCCTCTTATTCTCGTGTGACCGGGGATCCATCAGAATTCCACTGCCTGACTCGTCTCGGTCATCACAAAGAGATCGTGCTGCATTTTACGTTGAACTGGATGTTCGTAGTGCTGTGTTCTAAGCTGGGTAAAGACACTCAGACTGTCTGAGAATACGACGTATTTGGGGTATCGATGTGTTTTTTGCAATAGAGACGGCTAGTTCAAGTGAGCGAAGCTCCACAGAGAACACGGAGGCCTCTTGTGTGAGAGTGGCCGAGAGTGGGGTGTCTCCGCACACAGCGGTGGATCCCGCTCCGTCCGCGGTTTGGGAGTCGTCAGTGAATATGTGGCGGTGCTCTAAATATTCTTCCTCGAGTAGTCATGGGAATTCCTGCCGGTACGCGTTGGTTGGAGTAGTTGCTTTAGGGGACATTTGCAGGTTTAGGTTGACCGGTGGTGGGTTGATCATCCATGTTGGTGTGTCAATGTGAAGGATTCGGTAGGAAAATTAAGGCTTGATAGCTTTACGATTGATGTTTAGCGAGGTCAGCAGGTTGTCCACACGTAGGGGAAACGGTGGCCATATGTATTTTTTAGCCGCAAAAAGGCGCTTATCGGATATGTTGGTGATGTGGCTGATTGCTGGGTTGTTGATTAGATTTCTAGTTCTAAAATAGTATTGTAGTCAAAGTTTGTCTTGCCGGAGCGGAAGTGGAAGTTCGTCAGATAGCACGTTAAGGGGTTCGATTGGGGTGGAGCCAAACGCGCCGGTTGTGATACGCAAAGCATTGTTTGCGATGGTCGAGAGTAGTTTTGGCTGCAGATCCGTAGACAACGGCTCCGTAGTCTATGCGCAATCGTATTATTGCTCTGAATAGCGTCATTCCGGTGTCCATGTCGGCACTGCACTTCAGGGATGTCACCGATTGGATAAGTCCTGTCGACCTTTTGCAGCGAGTCGCCAGGGCTGCAATGTGGGGTCGCCACGTGAGTTTAGGGTCTCACACAAGACCCAGGAATTTGATCGTTTCTTCGTATACTAGAGGGGTGTTGTGCAGCGTTAGGGCTGGTTTCAAGTGTCAGCCGGGCACAAGGGTAAAGTGCATGCTTTTAGTTTTAGAGGGCGAGAATCGGAATCCGTTTAGGGAAGCCCAGTTCCCGACTAGGTTTAGGCACTTC
>SDVV010028764.1:0-11911 GCA_016164225.1 Gammarus roeselii
GGACCCAGAGTGTAAGTTGAGGGGCTACCGGCCGGACCCTTTAGCACAAAAGGGCTAAGTTGTGTGAGTGTGAGCGTGTGAGGGTGTGAGGTGCGCCTTGCCGTCGGCCACCCCCCTTTCTGGGGGATGCGGCCTAGTGTCTGTATCTGTATCTGTAATATTATTTGGACCCTCATGTTCAGGGCCCGCATATTAGTTTGCCGCTAGGATCTAGCTTATCGCTGGTGTCGAACAGTTCTTGTATTCGCCTACATGTAAAGTAATTACCACCATTTATACAAATGTGTTATCATTCTCTTACAGGGCAAGCGCTTCTTTAGGAACACCTAGTTTAAGATGCAGCCGATCAATCCAACTTCTGTGCTCGTCTGGCATCCACCAGCTTGCGCTACATGAGGGTATTTTCTATGCAAAATCATATAGCTCTTACTAGTGGAAGAGAATATAACTTTTGTGATCTCGATACTCTCGATAAAAAGCTATTTCTCTGTAATGAGTAAGAGCCATATGGGGCCTCCTCCTCCCCTGCTATCTTAACTACGAACCAACGTCTCCTCACGGAAAGCAACTTTGCTAGCCCTCATGAATGATGAGGTAGTCCAACCCTTGCTTATATAGGAAAGGAGAGGGTTTGGGGTTGCGGGATCAGCCGGCAGACGGTTGAGCGCGCCACTCGCTACCTGGAAGACATTTAGACCTACAGGCGCAAGACGCCACGCGCCGCTGAGCGGCCAAAAGCTTCTTTCCCTAAACACTCCAGGACAGACGAGGAACTTGAAAGTTTTGAGATTCGCAAATGAAGTTAAAAGACACAAAGGTGTAAATCGGTCTAAAACTACGTTCAACGGATGTTATCAAGATTCTCTCGTAAAAACGTCTCTGTAATGTTTTCTCTTCAGGATTCATTCGAATAAAAAGCAGAACCGCAATGTAAAACCATGTGGCTCATACTCATTACAGAGAAATAGCTTTTTATCTAGAGTATCGAGATAACTAAAGTTATATTATTGAATCATTCATCTCCATCGTCTAGCAATTGGTTTTTAATTTATTTTATATTGCACATAAAACTTCCTTTTCAGGTACACTATTTGAAGTAATGTAAACAAATTGGATGCACCTATATTTTCTATTTATCAGGCACACTAATTTATTAAATTATTTCTAAACTGTTCAAATGGTCTTTTTGAATATGCCATTATTAATTTTGCTCACTTGCTTTTTTTTGGTCAGCTTTACCGCTTTCTTTTGGAAAGTCCACCATGGTTGTGTTTGTAGTTGGATAGATCCTACTCAATCATCAACCAACAAAAGACAGGACTTTATCTGATTGAAAGTGGTCCCTTGTACAGCTGGTTGCTCAACTTATTTAATGTAAATTAGACAGTTGGTGGAAATAAAGGCAACTATTATCGTTTTTGCAAGGGATGTTAGACAGCAACTGCCAGAGTAGCCTGGTCCTCAATCAAGCTGCAGATGTTAGCAGCCCAAGACCAATGTTATAGGCTGGGTTACAGTTAGTAAAACTTCGATTGGATGACCTGAAGTACACATTGTGTCCTAACGTTGTATTTTGAACAATGTTGTGTTTCGTTTGTATGGCGAGATATTTTTGTGCCTACTTGCTCTCGTTTTAGTTTCTTTAGCAATTCTGGTATGGCACCCTGGTATCGTGAAGAACTTAGATTGATATTACATGATGTCATTAGTGTCACCTCTAAGGAAGAGGGAAATCTTCTGACCTATTGACTATTCGTGGTAAAAAGTATTATTTGACTATCGGTTCTAAATCATTCAATCCGCTGTGCTCTTATAATTACACAATCGAAAAGATGTGTTATCTTACTTTATTTTAATTTTGTCGAACATATTTACTGACAAGCTGGGCGCAGGACTGACGGCTCCTGCGAGCATTCAGCCCTGCTACTCTGATCAGATAGCTCGCAATGACGTTATTGGCAGCGTGATGCTTGACAATTCATTATACAAGCCCTTCTTCGAATTTTCTAAGACCTCAACGCAAACGTCGGTAGTCGCATGAGACCCAAAGGCCTGCCAGTCTCGGCCTCACGGTTGTTTGAGTCTGGAACTGCTCTATTGTAACTCGACCATCTCCGCTATTCCTTTGCAAAGCGGAGCTTGAAACTTTCAGGGTAAGTTGGCTGTTAACTCAGCCAACAGAGCTTCACCTTCCAGCAGTTCATCTAGCCAGTTTAATAACACCTCGTCCATATTATGCATTGCTTGCTGAAGCAAGGACTTCTATGTTTTCTTATAATTGTTTCAATAGTGCGTTCTGTTCTTAGTTTCCTAAGTCTAAATAGAGTATTGATCGCATACCATCTTCGATTGCACGGTTTAGTATTAATTAAACCACGTTTGGGCTCGTCAACACATGCGGTACTCGAAACAACTAACAATTTGTTTTCAGTTCTTACTTAAACTCGCTTGTTAGGTTTGAAGTTGCCTTTGTAAATAGAAGTATATTTGTTGAGTTATTTTACTAAGTTTTTATTACAGAAATATACGTACCAACTAAGATGGCTCAGATTTTGGTTGTGCAATTACGTTTCTTTATAATAAAAGTTTTTTAAAGGGTTTTGCAACTGCAATGTATTATTATCCTGAACTTGCCCCACCATATGGTTGGGGCTGTTTCGGCTAGGACGTTGTTACCGCTGTCCTGTTGCTTCCCTTCAGATTCACTTCATGAGGGCCGTTTCCCTTGACTCTGTTAGGGGATGGAATCACTGTTGTTCAAGTTCATCTTGTTTAGTTGACGTTGCAATCTGTCTCTCTTTAGGGTTGATCCTCCGCTATTGCTGTGGCTCTCGCCTTGTGGTAATAAGGTCATGTCAGTGGAATTGGACTCCTTAATGTTTTAGGCTACTGGTAGGTGTGACCGCAACACAATGGTACTGTACTGCTTAGGTAGGAGGACACTGGACACATTCAATAGACTTTATAATTGTTGAGATGAAAATCTATATCTGTTAAAGATATCCTATTTTCTGTGAGATGAGCTGTATATGTCGGTTCCTTGTCGTTCAGGACATTCTACTGTAGAGTAAAGGTATTAAATTACATTCCAGTTTTTACAAGGAAAGGGCCAGTACGTGACGAAAGTTTTGAAATACACACCACTGTTGCCATAATTTATCTTTGTTATTTCCTCAGCCTGATTCTGCTGTCGGTGCCAACTCCCTTGTCCGTCGTTAAACTGTCGATGTCCTCAGGTTGCCTCAAGACGTTGAGGTGCTGCAGCTTTGACGTCGCGAAGCTAGTTTGCCATGTCTATTCTCGCAGTTGTTTTCAAACAGACCTTGTCGACCATTAAATTGGAGAGAATAGGCTTGGGATATTTTCTGCAATGAAGGTCCTGAGTCAACAACCAATGAATGAAGAAACAATATTCTAAAGATCGGTTATAAGCATTTCTCGAATTACGTTTTCGGTAAATTTATGGTAAACAACAAACTGTTTCGAAGAAATTGGTCACGACGACATCTGGAAACTACACATTTCTGAGCTTTCGTGACGTCGGACTTCGGCACTTGGTTTACATCTTTGTCAAGAAATACCGGCTCAATCAGTCTCATTATTGCCTTAGTGATGTCTTCTGTTTGCAGAGTCAACGACGATCTGACAAGGTTCATTGTTATAGAATCAGATCCTCCCATCTGACTGCCTATCGGTTAATTTACCAGCAGGTTTCAGGTGGCGCTGGGCCAGCCGAACTATTAGTGTAGACGTTGGTCCTGATTTTGGTTCGTTGAAGCGTTTTTCTTGACGCTAGTGTTGGTCCTGTTCTGTAGGGGCAGGAGTCTGCGGATCGTCGTCGCCATGACAACACCTTCCAGTTTCGCTTCACCAACCACAACCTTCAGGCGGCCAGGGCGCTACACCAGGTGAGGGCGGTAGGATTGTGTGCGTGCTGGCGTTGAAGTTCTACCAGTGCCAGTGGAAGGTGGGCTAGCATGATAGCTTTGACTCGATTTTTTAGAATGGTAATATTGGTTTCAAATTAAGATTACAGGCAGTTACAGAGTACTAAACGAGTCATTGTAGCTTAAGACAGTCCTGAACTACAGCGATTGGTTTACAATTTGTGCCCTGTACTAGACATTTGCTGTATATTCGTACTAGCACAGGTTGACGCCCTATTTGTGCTGGGACCTTAGACTGCACTTCAGTTTGCCTTAAATTTGTTAGTGTAACGTATGTTTGAAATAGGTTAGGGTTAAGAGGCCGTCAAAGTTGTACCACCCAGACCCCTGGCAAGAACCTGGCATCCAATGAGGGGGCAAGAACCAGTCCCGTCATAGCGGGGCCAGTATACCCTCTAGAGGGCACAAGACCAAGATACCAACAGCAAAGAACGCAAACGTTTCCAAAATGAATAGCCTCAGCTTGGCCGGAGATGACGAAACCAATGATCGTATCATGAAGATTACTGCAAGCTTGCCTGAAATGTCGAACACCCTGAACAAAGCAACTGGCCTTTCTGAGCAAGAAACTGCAAACTGCACGTAACTCCAAGATTGCGTCGCATCTATAGCTGTTCAAAAAATTTTCGAAGAACAGACTAGCAAAGAAGCACCCGACCTACGCTTGTACCTCCACCTCTGGTGATAGCATCAACGACTCTCCTCTCCGTAGCCACCCCAACTGAACGCCAAAAATGACAACAAGTAAATTTTCACGATTTGACAGCACGAGCAAATACAACACGCAAAGACAAACTGGACATTTGTTCATGTGCTTTACGAGATGAACTGGACTCCATTACTAGCCGACCAGTTGCAAACATCACCAGCGATGAAGTTAGTTTCACCATCAAAGTAGACCCCAAACTCCTGAGCGACGCTCTCTACACAGGACCAGCATGTACTAAAAGGCCTACACAATCCTATCACACTCAATCTGCTCAGCGAGTTGAGCATTGATGTACATCGAGGATGTCCTAGAGGAGTAAGATGACGAGTTCATCACCGGTCCTGTACTATTCTAAGACTGTTTGGACGAAGCAAAAAACACAGAATTCATAGCATCAAAGAAGAAAAACATTTCTCCCTTTTGCTTAAAAATTTACTGCCGTACCCCACAAAAGTACATAGATTTATAAAAATTTCCACTTAGACCCAGGATACCCCAATTCGTCAGACGTTCGATGCGTTGCTATAAGTGGCAGAATTTCGCCCACACGTAACAAAACAGTCTTGGAAGACAACGATGCTCACTCGGTTCATTTGACGACCACGTCAGACAGACGATGCCCAACCATACCCATCCGGTGAACCCCCGTGCTTCTACTACAGAGACAAGAAAGAAATAGACATTCTCCTATTCCATGAAGACTACAAGGTCAGCCGACATGGTGCCATGACCTCGATGCATACCCGCCTGGTTGACACTCCGACTCAAGAAAAAGATTGGCATCATTCCCTATTCACCTTCGTATAACGCGCATGCATGGTGGTGCGAGCAAATCTACCCGCTCAAAGAAATCTTCATTATGAAACTAATACAACAACCAGAAAGTAACCAGTTAGTGCCCGCAAACATTGATTGAAATATCTCACCCTTGTCGTAAAATCCGAGAAAGCCATAGTCATACAAAAATGACCCATATTGACACAGAGTTACCGTTGAACTACATTCGTCCTTCAATTCCACCGAACAAATTTATACACTTCTTGATGCACCCATAAACTGACCTGTACGCTTTTGCAGTCGGCTTGGCGAAGGATAACTGAGTTACTAAAAAATCTTTAGCAAACCGTATCAAATCACGTAACCATCAGTCCAAAACATACCAAATTACCATCTCAATAATTGATGCACTGGAATATTTTGCTATATCCGGTAAGCAAGAAAAAAAAAACCAGTTGCGATATTACCTGCGATGTGCAATAAATACCACGAGTACGGCCACGTCATCAAACATTGCAATCCAGACACCACGCGGTAAAGAAATCTCCGGCGAACACGATAAAACCAAATGCAAAGCTTTTCAACCTAAGTGCTACCACTATTTATGACTCCACAAGACAGGCGCTCGCGACTGTCCAGAACATATCAATAAATAAAAAATAACTTACCAAAAAAAGTCACACGGAATCAAGCTGTTAAAATATGGCGTCATGATGACCGGGAGGGGCCCAGTCATCATGACGCGGCAGGGGTAAACCAGTTACTGTCGGGCCAGCTGCTGACACTGACCTCGGATCGCACTAATGACGCAGAGTGTTTGTTGCGGGGTCTTCCTACCGGACCCTTCGGCGCAAACAGGGCTAAGTTGTGTGAGTGTATGAGAAGAGTGTGAGTTGAGCCTTGCAGTCAGCCACGTTCCTTTCTGGGGGATTCGGCAGGCATAATTGATTCCTTGGAGTTTTGTTGCAAACAGAAGAGGATTGCGAGGTACGCCTTGGTGGATTAAAAGAGCCTATCAACCCTGAGCGTGTGACCTCCGTGACTGTGTGTAACATATTGGGGAAATGTAAAGGTGGCAGTCTCTCGGAGTTTGATCTCATGCAGGTCTATCACTAATAGTTTATGGGTGGAAAGTAACTATAGATTAAGAGTATAGCTAAGTTAGGCTGATACAGAGATGGAAGGCGCCCAATCTCCCCGCCACAAGACCGCCGTGTCCATGCCGAGGCTCGAACTCGCGACATGCAGCACTAGAGGCTAGCTTTGCAGTCGGATATGCTAACCACGCGACCTACGTTAATTCGCAGTTTCCTTCTTTTACACACTCCGCCAAACTACGACACTAGCCTACACAACTTCTCCGTGTCCGCCACTAGTGCCGCACCATTCGCTAACAGTAAGTAACTGACTCCGCTGCCAACTCCGTTCGTTCGCCCCCAACAGTTCTAAGCTATGACATCTCTAATGGGGCTGAGACTTGTGGAGCGAGAACAAGAGAGAAGAAAGTTTTATGTTCTCGAGATAAAATGTTTGAAGGTCATGCCCGGATTGCGGGTGAAAGACAGGGTCAATAACGTTGTTCGAGTTAGAACGGGAATGGTGACGAAGTTTGAAGATGGAGTATATATACGTGTTCTGAGAGGGTTGGGGTGCATTGTGGGGATGGATGATGGGTGATAAAGACGGAGGTAATGGACGTATGCCTCGAGGTAGACCGAAGTTAGGGTGGATGGATGGCATTGAGTAGACGTTAAGAAGGAGAGACATAAGCATGGAGGTAGCGAGAGCGTACAATGGATAGACGTGAGTGGAGAATGGCTGTAAATCGTGAGTGTTGACGCTGTCCTGATGTGCTTTCCCGCCGGTTTCGTCTCGTTGAGAAACTGAATGGTCGTGGGTGGGTGTGTGGGGAGGGGGGCAGAAGCCGGGTAAACCGTTTAAACTGAAGGCCCTGCTACTGACACTGACCTCGGACCGCACTCATGACCCAGTGCGTGTATTGCGGATCCCAGCTGCACCCTTGAGCCAAAAGGCTAAGTTTGTTTCAGTGTGAGTGTATAAGAGGAGTGTGAGGTGACCCCCCCTTTCTGAGGGATTTGGCCTTGTGTCTGTATCTGTAAATATGCAGATCCAATAGAGCAGACCCTAAGGGAGTAATGATGACCGACGACGTGAACAGGATGGTTGAGGGCCTTTTTCTAGGTTTTCAGACGCCGCCACTCCGAACTGACGTCTCAGAGTAGTGCTCCTAACTTACAACACTAAACAAACAACTCATCGAACCCCGTCATTTCCTACGCAAACACCGCCTGGTCCTCTGACCTTGCTCCCACACTCATTGATTCCTTACAAGAAATACAGAACACGACCTTTCGCATCGCAACGGCCTGTACGCAGACCGCACCCATCCTCCATCTGCTTGAAGAAACCATGGTTCTCACATTCAAAAATCATCTTGATAGGAGAGGAACACACGTTTCTTCAGAATTGTGAACCCTGCACACCCACTCCACCACCTATTAAACCCACGTCAAATCCAACGGAACCTACAGAACACATCGGCCGCACACTACGGCTTTCTTCGCATGACCGTTCCCCGTTTTACAAACAGCATATCTATTCACTAACACTCCACAGCTATTGCACTGGCTAACCATTCAATGAACACGGTCCTACCGAGTCACCCACTTGGAGTGGACGTGGAGGAGTTTGAGTTGCCCTGGTGTGACAGGGTTCATATGTTGTGGCTGAGGGGCGGGCGCCACACTCATCTCCAGTCGTACCAACATGGACTAGGGAGCGCTCTTCCCGTTCTCTGTTTGCGATGCCGGGGTTCGCCTGGTATGGTCAAGCACGTCTTGAGAGGTTGTAGGTCTAATATTGGGGCCTGCACCTGCTGCAACATGCACATGTAAGTGGGTACCCGGTTGTTCGGGCTGTGTGCCGGCCGTGGCTCCTTCACCGCAGAAGGAGCTTGGGCTAAGCATCAACAACAATAACCCACCCGAATCACCGTCAAAAGCGATACTCCAATCGCCCTATCCATATGCTCCCCCACATAGACCCCTTAACCTGTTCGGGATGTACTGCCTCCATAACGTGACTGTGACTATAACCCAGTCATCATTTGCTTTTCTACAATCAACACGACAATTCCCCTGTACAAGAACTTCGATTAAACTATAAAAAAAGCCATGTGGGGGAAATACTCGACGCACATCGCGTGGCATACTACAAATTAGTACGTGACCTCGTCAGCCACATGAATGATAAATTTGGAAGTGCAGCTGCCTAACGCATTCCTCAATATTCTCACTTTTTTTCTTCAAAAATCAGTGGTGGGGCTTGAGGCGCAAGAAGCGGCGAAGCGATTCGACAGGCTGCAAGCAATTTCTCGCTGCTTACGGTACCGTTTAATTGGAACAACTTTGGAATAAGTTATCCGCCGAGTTCCGTTACCTTACCTTGGAGAAGAAACGAGAAGCTGAACCCAATTAATCGACATGATCAACCGGAGCACCCTTCTCCCCTCAAACAAAGTGTGGGGCATAAAAATCAGACGCTTTTAGGGACGTCCCGAGTAATCTTTCCTCATCCTTTCAGACGCATGTAACATTCTTTCTATCTATGCGGAAATAGCTGACAAACTTGCACCGACTCAGCCAGATATCACAACCCACAAATTACTCGGCTGCTTTCCATCATCTGAAGATCTTAAGAGAAAGTGGACATACTCACTTTACCATCACAAACGAAGAATTATACAAAAAAACATTCTAAATCCACAAACTATGGTATGCCATAGACCATCGAGCTAAACAATGTGTAAGAAATGTAATAGACATCCTCATGTCGAACATTTTTTGCTCTGTTTTTTATTAAATGTCAGTTGAAACAGTGAAGTGTTAAGATTAGGTAAATGTCTGTGACCTTACTTTGCTTTTTTTCTTGAAATCCATTGTAACGTTTTTATGTCATGACATATTGAACAATGGAGGGAAGAAAATGTCCTCAAATACCGTCCATCGATTGGTGGGCTGTAGAGGTAAACTTACTTCCCGACCTTAGCGACAAGTTCATATTGATCACGTTTATCTAAATAATAAATGTTGTCTTCGGAACAGCTTACGCTGACGAAGAATTTATGCGTACCATCTGTGTTTCTGATGTTTCTGTAATTTCGTCAACTTACCTGAATAAATGTTACATGCTTTAATCCTTACTCCACTCTGGCCGGACGAAGCCCACGGCAATATGATCAAACATCTCCCTGAAGGTTGGCTCGAGTATCTCCTGAAAGTGTTCAGCAAAATTTATTTCAAATTCTCTGACCAGTTGCGGGAATCTGCAATAAAATTCTCTGACCAGTAGCGGGAATCAGCAATGAAAATTCTCTGACCAGTTGCGGGAATCTGCAATAAAATTCTCTGACCAGTAGCGGGCATCTGTAATGGAAATTCTCTGACCAGTAGCGGGAATCTGTAATCAAAATTCTCTGACCAGTAGCGATGATCTGCAATAAAAATTATCTAACCAGTAGCGGGAATCTGTCATGAAAATTATCTGACCAGTAGCGGGAATCAGTCATGAAAATTATCTGACCAGTAGCGGGAATCTGTAATGAAAATTATCTGACTTGTAGCGGGAATCTGTAATAGAAAATTTCTGACCAGTAGCGGGAATCTGTAATAGAAAATTTCTGACCAGTAGCGGGAATCTGTATTAGAAATTCTCTGACCAGTAGCGGGAATTTGCAATAAAAATTCTCTGACCAGTAGCGGGAATCTGCAATAAAAATTCTCTGACCAGTTGCGGGAATCTGCGAAAAAATTCTCTGACCAGTAGCGGGAATCAGCAATGAAAGTTCTCTGACCAGTAGCGGGAATCGGCAATAAAAATTATCAAACCAGTAGCGGGAATCTGCAATAAAATTCTCTGACCAGTAGCGGGAATCTGCATTAAAAATTCTCTGACCAGTTGCGGGAATCTGCAATACAAATTCTCTGACCAGTAGCGGGAATATGCAATGAAAGTTCTCTGACCAGTAGCGGGAATCGGCAATAAAAATTATCAAACCATTAACGGGAATCTGCAATTAAAATTCTCTGACCAGCAGCGGGAATCTGCAATAAAAATTCTCTGACCAGCAGCGGGAGTCTACAAAAAAAATTCTCTGACCAGTAGCGGGAACCTGCAATAAAAATTCTCTGACCAGTAGCGGGAACCTGCAATAAAAATTCTCTGACCAGTAGCGGGAATCTGCAATCATTTCTATAGCCAAACCCGCCACCGTGACCAGCGCAACTACCGCCACATTGCCCTCCATAGCGTCCTCTGTAAGACTGTGGAAAGAATGAGGAACTCACGCCTTGTCGAGCACCTCGAAATGCAGACAGGCCTCATCAACATCAGTGCAGCAGCCACTCTACGACCGATCAACTCGTACGACTAGAGTCAGACATTTGAAAAGCTCTCATCTGACGGGAACATGTGGTTGAAAGCATATGACAGCGCCTGGAAATACGTCATCATGGAAGATCACCTCAAGGGCCTGAGTGGCCTTCTAAATAGTTCTAGCTACCAATTTCTGCACGATCGTGCCATTAAGATCGTTGGCGGTGACTCTGTCGCTATCTTATCCCCAGGAAACGGGCGTCCTTTATGGGAGCTTCCTTATGGTCACTCCTACCAGTCTTCAAATTAATCAGCTAGCAGACATCCTCCCCCGTGACGGGGGACGGCTCTCTTCATGGTGTGTATTCGTCTTATAAATAGACTAGACACCATAGCTTTTTAATTATTGAACATGAACTCCAGAAGTGTCTAAACATTGTCGGAAACTGGGCTTCCCTAAACGCATCCAGTTTTTGCCCTCTAATCCAAAAAGTCGGCTATTTTCATTACGCGTGGATGACTTAACGACCACACTTGACCTCACTCGCTTCACCATGACTTAACGACCACACTTGACATCACTCGCGTCACCATGACTTGACGACCACACTTGACATCACTCGCGTCACCATGACTTAACGACCACACTTGACATCACTCGCGTCACCATGACTTAACGACCACACTTGACATCACTCACGTCACCATGACTTGACGACCACACTTGACATCACTCGCGTCACCATTACTTAACGACCACACTTGACCTCACTCGCTTCACCATGACTTGATGACCACACTTGACATCACTCGCGTCACCATGACTTGACGACCACACTTGACATCACTCGCGTCACCATGACTTAACGACCACACTTGACCTCACTCGCTTCACCATGACTTAACGACCACACTTGACATCACTCGCGTCTCCATGACTTAACGACCACACTTGACATCACTCGCGTCACCATGACTTAACGACCACACTTGACATCACTCGCGTCACCATGACTTAACGACCACACTTGGCATCACTCGCGTCACCATGACTTAACGACCACACTTGACATCACTCGCGTCA
>SDVV010028765.1:0-11911 GCA_016164225.1 Gammarus roeselii
GTGGGAATTCACCATCTCGCTTTGCTATATATCTAAGGATTCTACTTAATCTCAAATCCCACAATTATCAATAATTTTGATGAACTTATCATTCGTTTGGACTTCTACCTAACTGGAGCTAATTCTCCCCTAAAGAAGTTCCTCGTTACCGTGCATGTGAGTGGAGAAGTTTACGCGCACAAGTGCTAAGGTAACGCTGCGTTGACCATGGCACTTCGAGTGCCAAGGTAACGCTGCGTTGACCATGGCACTTCGAGTGCCAAGGTAACGTTGCGTTGACCATGGCACTTCGAGTGCCAAGGTAACGCTGCGTTGACCCTGGCACTTCGAGTGCCAAGGTAACGCTGCGTTGACCATGGCACTTCGAGTGCCAAGGTAACACTGCATTGACCATGGCACTTCGAGTGCCAAGGTAACGCTGCGTTGACAATGGCACTTCGAGTGCCAAGGTAACGCTGCGTTGACTGTGGCACTTCGAGTGTCAAGGGAACGCTGCGTTGACCATGGCACTTCGAGTGCCAAGGTAACGCTGCGTTAACCATGGCACTTCGAGTGCCAAGGTAACGCTGCGTCGACCATGGCACTTCGAGTGCCAAGGTAACGCTGCGTCGACCATTGCACTTTGAGTGCCAAGGTAACGCTGCGTCGACCATGGCACTTCGTTCGCTTTCTATCTGTTACCACACGTTTAAGGCCCCCGGATCGGTCCACCATTCCCTGCCTCCTTCCTATTGCTGCTATGATAATGCAAGCATTTCCTCCCGCCTGAAGGGGCGCTGCTCCTGTATTCGATGCGTCAGAGACACTTGCCGTCAGCCCTCGGTTAATGTAAACTGGCTGCAAAAGTTCCCTTCCATCTCCAAATCAGTTCACGCTGACGACGATGTCTCGTGTTCGTTTGTTAATATCCAAACCTTTTCCCATTTTTCACCGTACAACAAAAAAAAATCGAGTTAGAGAAATGTAAAGAGTGTTATGATCAGGTGGTTTTTATTCGGGTATAAAATCGTAATTCGAAGGAGAGTGTGAGAGGCATTGCCGTGTGTCTCCTCCTTGGTGTCTGTTAGTGGCTGAATCAGTCGAGTCAAAGCCAGTCTCATTCTGACTAGTAATTGCTACCAATGACGGGCCCCTGCGTCATATTCAATGTTGATTGGGAGCATGGTTGCTGGCTGTGCTCATGACTTTGCCCATGGTTGTGTCTATGGCAGCACCCATGGCTGTAACTGCTCTTAGGACTGGCAATGGTTGTGTCCAGGCTGTACACATGGCTGTTCCAGCGACTGTGTTCATGGATGAGCCCATGGCCTCGCCCATGGCTGTGTCCATGGCTATGCCCGTAACTGTGCCCGTAGCCTTGTCCATGACTGTGTCCAATTCTGTATCCATGGCTGTGCCTACGGCTGTACCCAAGGCTGTGACCATTGCTGTGCATAAGATGTGTCCATGGCGTCGTCTATGGCTGTATCTATGGCTGTAACCGTGGCCTCTTCCATGGCTGTGTCTCCGGGTGTGCCCATCGTGGCAACGTATCCTGGCGCTGGCGTGTATGAAGTCAGTATTTGTTTATTTTTTTTGTCATGGTGCATAGGGCGGTTCCTTTCATGAGACGGTGCTGGGCGTCAATGACTCCTCATCCAGTCACCTGTTGGTCAATTCCAGCGCACATCGCGTGCGTTATTTTGATAGTTCATGAGTAAAATAGTCCTAAAGAGCGCTGCTTGCACGGCCATCGCTCCGTTCCGTATCGTGGCTGTACGTTCGCCTCTGTTTGAGCGGTGCACCACACGGCTCAGTCGAGGGCTGAAGATGTTTTGTTGCAACCGCGTCCCTTCCCTAAATAAGATTGAAGGGCTACACTCGGGATGAGAGCAATTAGTTTTTTTAATCGCTTGAGATTTGCAAGTTGACAAATATGCAAGGCACATGTGTCAACACTGCTGGGATGTAAATAACGCACTATCAAACGCAATTAAACTTTCAATTAATAACATAATATTATGTTCCTTATATCCTTTATTTAATCGCTGACGCATTTACATAAGTTGCGCACTATACGTACCAGAGGGACTTTTTGCCCGCTGCTGGTTGTTCGATCATAGTACCACTCAGATTGTGTCTGATAGTAATGGGTCCATCAATGCATTAAAGGTTCTTTCTGCGCTTTAGTTGACTTTTATCAAGATACGTCAATCATGCATCAAGGAAACACAGGGCTACCAGATCATTTCCCGTGATATATTTATATTTTAAGTAAAGCAGAAAGAAACCAATCCCTCTAATAACACACACGAGCGTCCAATGTTCTTCTCCAGACTAATAGTCAGAATTTTTGGTTGGGTACTTTTAGGCTCTACTAACCTCCGCATTTTCAAGGAGACGGCCACTGTGGAATCCTACTTCAATTTAATAGTGTTTCAAAACAAGCATGAATTATTTTATACCTGTACCCTATCTAATGGTGTTCCTTTGTTACAGGAGATGGTGGTGGGGGCGAGGTTCCCCTCTGTCGAGATGACAGAGAGTCGTCTCCATGCCATGGCGGCCGCCCGCTCCCTGCTCGACGCTCTGCCCTACAAGCTCGAAGCGGGGCTGGACGCCTTCAAAAACCCCTTCGACCACAACAAGAACGCGGTGGGTGACGCCAAAGACAGTTTAAACAGCAGGCTCGCCCACCCGCCAGCTTCTACGGCCCACTTGCAACCCTTCACTGCGCCCTGGCTAGCAGAAGTGGCAAGGATAGGGCCGGCGAGACCCGAGCACCTCCCTTTCGCCCACCCAAGTCACCCCACTACTTCGTTACCCGACTACTACCCTCATTTTCCAAATCTGCCTCCTAGATCTTCCTACTATAACCATCCGATGTTTTCAGCGCCCCATCCCTACCTAAGGGACTATCCTCCACCTCCCCCACGCCCTCCTATCCGTCCTTATCCTGTGCTTGATCATCGTGTTCCTGAACCACCAGGTCCTCGGTCCCCACCCAATCCTAGTCAGCTGTTACCTCACGTGCGTCCTTTGGGTCCGCCTCCGCCTCCTCCTCCAGTACCTGACGCCTCTCAAAGAGATCATAGGGACCCACGACCTGATGCACTTGAAAGTCACTCTTTACGAAGTACCCACGGAGAGCCAAGTCCTAAAAGACGGAACACACAATCATCATTCCAGTTCCCTTCCCCTCATTCTTTGTCGCCGCGCTCACATCAGAGATCCCACAACAAATTGTTAGGTCCCTCAATTCACGAAGCTCAACAAAGCTCACACTCTCCAGATCTTAGAGTTTCGAATCAACAACAGCATTCTTTAAAGCCTCAAACAGCACCTTGTCCCTCACCACCCAAAGAAGGGATGCCACCTGTAGAACAGCAGCAGCCTAGTGGATCATACTATCCCCACTTCCGAAAAGGAGCTCTGGTGGCGGTCGGATCTCAAGTGAGACGAGTCGAGGAGATGCGAACGGAGGACTTCGTTGAGGCTGCCAATGCAGCCGAAGACCTTACGTTGGATCCGCCTTCTGTTTCCAGTATTGTGATGGCCTCTTCGGGAGACACTGCTACAATAAACTTTAATTTCGTCTCAAGGAACACAGAGGTGGGTTTTGGACAAAGCAATTGCCCTAACTTGGCGTGCCGAGTGTATGAATGCATGACAGACGAGCAATGTTTTATCAGAAGAAGATGTTTTTATTTTTATTTCTGCCAACGTTTGCAGTTAATGAACAATTTATATCTGACGCCTTGCTGCTTTGATTTACGACCGCTATTCACGGTCATTAGCTTGGGATAACTGGCCGTTGAAATACTGACGGTCATTAGCATGGAATGACTGGCTGTTCAAATACAGACCGTCATAGGCATGAGATGACTTGTCGATCAAGTAATTCTGACTGTCATTAGCATAGGATGACTGGCTTTTTAAATACAGACCATCATAAGCATGAGATGACATGTCGATCAAGTACTACTGACGGTCGTTGGCATAGGATGACTGGCTGTTTAAATACAGACCATCATAAGCATGAGATGACTAGTCGATCAAGTACTTCTGACTGTCATTAGCATGGGATGACTGGCTGTTTAAATACAGACCGTCATAAGCATGAGATGACTTGTCGATCAAGTACTACTAACGGTCATTAGCATAGGATGACTGGCTGTTTAAATACAGACCATCATAAGCATGAGATGACTAGTCGATCAAGTACTACTGACTGTCATAAGCATAGGATGACTGGCTGTTTAAATACAGACCGTCATAAGCATGAAAAGACTTGTCGATCAAGTACTTCTGACTGTCATTGTCATAGGATGACTGGCTGTTTAAATACAGACCGTCATAAGCATGAGATGACTTGTCGATCAAGTACTACTGACGGTCATTAGCATAGGATGACTGGCTGTTCAAATACAGACCGTCATAGGCATGCGATGACTTGTCGATCAATTACTACTGACGGTCATTAGCATAGGATGACTGGTTGTTCAAATACAGACCGTCATAAGCATAAGATGCCTTATTGATCAAGTACTACTGACGGTTATTAGCATAGGATGACTGGCTGTTCAAATACAGACCGGCATAAGCATGAGATGACTTGTCGATCAAGTACTACTGACGGTCATTAGCATGGAATGACTGGCTGTTCAAATACAGACCGTCATAAGCATGAAATGACTTGTCGATCAAGTACTACTGACGGTTATTAGATAGGATGACTGGCTGTCCAAATAGAGACCGTCATAAGCATGAGATGACTTGTCGACCTAGTACTACTGACGGTCATTAGCATAGGATGACTGGTAGTTCAAATTAGTTTCATGACTAAAAACGTTTGGCTTGTGAATATGAAATCGGTTACTGTAGGTACCGTTCAAACCATTTTTCTTCTTCTAAGACTCAACTTATTTTTTTTGCGGATAAGTTCCATTCTTTCGTTAGCAAGGAGACATATGTTAGCAAGGAGACATGTTAGCAAGAAGTCTTGTTAGCAAGGAGACATGTTAGCAAGGAGACATATGTTAGCAAGGAGACATGTTAGCAATGAGACATATATTAGCATGGAGACATGTTAGCAATGAGACATATGTTAGCAAGGAGACATGTTAGTAAGGATACATGTTAGCAAGGAGACATATGTTAGCAAGGAGACATATGTTAGCATGGAGACATGTTAGCAAGGAGACATATGTTAGCAAGGAGACATGTTAGTAAGGAGACTTGTTAGCAAGGAGACATGTTAGCAAGGAGACATATGATAGCAAGGAGACATGTTAGCAAGGAGACATGTTAGTAAGGAGACATGTTAGCAAGGAGACATATGTTAGCAAGGAGACATGTTAGCAGGAGACATGTTAGCAAGGAGACATATGTTAGCAAGGAGACATGTTAGCAAGGAGACATATGTTAGCATGGAGACATGTTAGCAAGGAGACAGGTGTTTTACAAAGTGCCGTTGTTTGGCGGAATGATCAGTCGCGTGCCTCATTCGAAACGGTTGTGGACGCTGATTAAAAAAATGTAAGTTGTAACGTTCTCATAAAAATAACTCAGACTTCTGAAGTAATGAAGTAATCACTACAAGCAATACATCATTTAAAAGCCCTTGTACCACAAACATATGCAGTGTGTTTTTCCAACAATCAATTTGCTATGAAGTTGCACAGTTATGAAGTAATCATAGCTAGCAATACACCATTTGAAGGCTCTTGTGCACTGCAATCATATGCTTCTTTTCGAAATTCTTATGTTGAAAAATGATGGATGCGATTTTTTGGAGAATCCCGAACTTTTCCCAAAATCCCTCCCCCCACCCCCCTCCACTGCAGTTTTCGAGTTATCGTGGCATGCAACGTAGCACTTGAAAGCTCTTGTGAAGTATTGCAATCAAATTAGAGTATTTTAAAATCTGGATTTTGAATCTTTTATAGCGTTTTTTATATGTATTATTTAGGATTTTTGTTCCATTTCATTTGTCTCTACCTTTACATTTTTGTATCTATCATCGCATGGAATTAATAGATTAAAAGCCCTTGTCTAAGACAAGTAGTCGGATGCGTTTTTTTTTTTAACTTTGAAATTTTGAAAACTTGTGTCTTGTCCACCCCATAATGAGAAGAGAATTGACGTACGCTCTTCTCATTGAGATATGAGGATGGACTGTTAACTTTTGAACCTGTGGTGTAGGTTTGCCAGCAGGGCCCAAATCTCGCCCACACGGAGCTCGTGTCACTGGCTGTCAACTGCTGACGCAAGCGTTTTGTGAATCGCATTGCAAGGCTCAATTTCGTTTGAATGCAAATGATTAAAGCACCATGCCCACCGGCTGAGTGTCATGCCCACCGGCTGAGTGTCATGTCCACCGGCTGAGCGCCATGCCCACCGGCTGAGCGCCATGCCCACCGGCTGAGTGCCATGCCCACCGGCTGAGTGCCATGCCCACCGGCTGAGCGCCATGCCCAGCGGCTGAGTGCCATGCCCACCGGCTGAGTGTCATGCCCACCGGCTGAGTGTCATGCCCACCGGCTGAGCGCCATGCCCACCGGCTGAGCGCCATGCCCACCGGCTGAGCACCATGCCCCTCGGCTGAGTGTCATGCCCACCGGCTGAGTGTCATGCCCATCGGCTGAGCGCCATGCCAACCGGCTGAGCGCCATGCCCACCGGATGAGTGCCATGCCCACCGGCTGAGCGCAATGCCCACAGGCTGAGAGCCATGCCCACCGGCTGAGCACCATGCCCACCGGCTGAGCACCATGCCCACCGGCTGAACGCTATGCCCACCGGCTAAGCGTCATGCCCACCGACTGAGCGCCATGCCCACCGGTTGAACGTCATGCCCACCGGCTGAGCACCATGATCACCGGCTGAGCGTCATGCCCACAGGCTGAGCGTCATGCCCACCGGCTGAGCGTCATGCCCACCGGCTGAACGTCATGCCCACCGGCTGAGCACCATGATCACCGGCTGAGCGTCATGCCCACCGGCTGAACGCAATGCCCACCGGCTGAGCGCCATGCCCACCAGCTTAGCGCCTTGCCCACAGGCTGAGCGCCATGCCCACCGGCTGAACGCCATGCTCACCGGCTGAGCGCCATGCCCACCGGCTGAGCGCCATGCCCACCGGCTGAGCACCATGCCCACCGGCTGAGCGCCATGTCCACCGGCTGAGCGCAATGCCCACCGGCTGAGCGCCATGCCCACCGGCTGAGCGCCATGCCCACTGGCTGAGCACCATGCCCACCGGATTAGAGCTATGCCCACCGGCTGAGCGCCATGCCCACCGGCTGGTATTGTGGAATGATTTGCGGAATAGTTATCGTACATTCCGTGCGACGGTAAACATGAGTTGACAATACGACGCTTCTCGGGAAATTTCATTATGAAATTTGAACGGAAATCTTACTTATTATAATTATATGCCGACAAATTATATTTTTCACAAAACTAAGTAGCGGACGATGCGCGAGACACGAGCGTTCCGCAGTGGCGAACGATGTCATTTTGATAAGTAGGTTGCCATTTCAGGAATTTTATGCCATCGTTTACGATAGCAAGTTCACATTTTATATAAGTTTTATAAAGTTCTCTGATATAAAATTACATCATCAGTGTTTTTCCTTGTGCAGATGTCTGTTGAACCATCCGTTGATCACCCGTTCTTTGTCCTCTATTACGGCTGGTCATCCTGCAATCCTCAGAAAACCTTTGACAAGTACGGCTTGACTGTGAGGCAACTGCAAGTAGGCGACCTTTGCGTGTCTCTCACCAAGACCACAGCGAAGCCTAAACCTAAGAAGCAGAGAGCACCGCCTCAGCAACAGATGATGCAAGCACCCACCTCACAGCCCATTGCCATGCCTCCTCCTGCAACAACATCGTCACAGTATTCCTCTGTGTCGGTGTCATCCACGCAGCTGCAACAGACATCGTCAATTCCTTCATCTGTAAACTTCTCGACGCCAATCTCAACTTTTTCTCATGAAGCATTATCGCAGAGGCACGCTTCTTTAAGTAGTAGCCTTCCTTGTTCTTCATCCACGGTTGAAGAAACGTCCACTTCCGGAGCATCCCCCAATCCAGATGTGGTTCCCAGATCTTATTCTGTATCTCCAATGTTGAAGGAAGCTGAAGAGTCTTCAAGCCCCAAGATTTGTGCCTCGCTCGATCCAATTCCTCAGTCATCGTCTGATGACGTCAGTTTACCTATTAATTTATCTCGTCACCCGAGCTCTCCTAAAGAGTTGACGAGACCGAAAAGAAATTCGCCGGTCAACTTGGAAAATTCTTCCCCGGTTAATCAGCGCCCCTCGAATCCGTCAACTCCATTTATTGACCCCGGCTCCCCTCCTAAAAACTCACCGCATAGCAAGAAATCCTCCCCCGACTTACCCTCACCTTGCGAAGGCAGCCCCTCCCCCAGCTCTTTACCCAAGTCTGACCCATCCTTGGCAGTCTCCAAGAGCCTCAAAGTGGAGGAGCCCTCCAAGTCCAGTTCTCCACATTCCACGTCAGCTGAGCAGTCACGGTTGTCCCCTTCAGTAACTGGCCATAGTGGCAACAACAAAGTGTCACCCGGTGGCACGATTTGGCGACCTGGTGTTTCAAAGAGTAAATCTAAGAGTGCAATGAAAAAACAGAAGGAAAAATAAGTAGCTACCTACACAGCTAAGGCCATTTTTATTCATCGTCGGTCTCGTGTCAAAAGTGAAAAATGTTTACTCGAAAACTGTTTACGAATTTGATTTGAAAGATAAAATTAACATAGCAGGAATTATTCATCGGCTCTATAAGACTAACTCTTAATTAGAAACGAAGGTCCCTTCGAACAATTCCAGTTATATGTACTGCACTGCACGGCTGTTCGGAGTGATGAGCTTCTCACCCATCACTGCAAATCAATTCATGTTCGTTAAAAGTATCTTGTACTTTCAATAGTGTCTTCAGTAATTGCGAGGCAACTGCAATCACACTGTTCGATTGTCCTGTCCGTAAATGTACACCATAACGGTGTCAGAATGTAATAACCTAATTTTCCCTATTGCGTTGGTAATAAAACAAGAAATGCCATTATATGAACAATTCTCAAGCTTCCACATGTTCTACTTGTCATCGTTTACGAAATTATTCTACTCACATGTAGCATCACAACTACCAATCAATTCCGCGCTTTAGAGTAAACGTAGGCCGATTCAAACGATTGGTATCTAATTATATCATGTCGGTAAAAGCCTCAATATTTCAATTAAACAGGATAAACTGTTGGTAGGATTCATTCAAACTTGTTAAATAAGAAAAGAAGACCAAGTTGCTACGTCATTATTCCAGTCGTTCCTCAGGCTACACACTTTTACCTGCATTGCATTCCAGGATCTTTGAATCGAAGGAACAATTTGCAAGGCATTCTTGACCTGCAACTCTGTGCGTCTCTTTATTTCTCTTCGACTATGTGCTCAGGATGCCGAATAATGAAACCCTGCACCGTTTGGCTACTGGGTTTCGTACATTCACTCCAGTGCACAAGAAACCTTGCCACTACAATCTAATCTACCCAGTGCTGTGTAGCCCTTGCACAGAGTATTTTCAAGCCCGGTGCTCCGTGACATTGTATTTTGTGACGCCTCGTCAACCCGGAGTAAAAGATTCAACTCACTGGTATATGAGGTGCACAGTGTCGCGACAAACATTGTTAGCCAGTCATTTGTCGCATGTATTGGGTTCATGCGGCTGCCCACTAGACCAATAGAGGATGATGCTGAACAACATCATATGTAAGCAAGAACAGCAGTTATCTTATCACTAACTCAGTAACATACTGATACGTGCATACGAGGTGGCCAATGTCACTTTGCACTAGAGGGTTAATTCAAACTGTTTAATCGCGCTGTGGTTACCAAAAAATGCAGCCATCTTCCTTTTTCTGTGTTCGAGTAGACCTTCAAATCTGCAGTGGTTGTCAAACTCTTGCGCAACGCCAGCCAAACTTTTGCGCAACGCTAGCCAAACTCTTGCGCAACGCTAGCCAAACTCTTGCGCAACGCTAGCTAAACTCTTGCGCAACGCTAGCCCAACTCTTACGCAATGCTAGCCAAACTCTTACGCAACGCTAGCCAAACTCTTGCACAACGCTAGCCAAACTCTTGACAACGCTAGCCAAACTCTTGCGCAACGCTTCCCAAACTCTTACGCAACGCTAGCCAAACTCTTGCGCAACGCTAGCCCAATTCTTGCGCAACACGAGCCAAACTCTTGCGCAACGCTAGCCAAACGAGCTGCTGTGGACTTTATTGAGCTTGGTCAAGACACATTTTCCTGTATCTTACATTACAGTAAATATATTCGTGTACTCATTATTTGCATCTCAGTTATACACCCATACCTTATTGTTGATGGCTTCGGTTATTTAAGTATTATGTTTATTTATGTATATACATAATTAGTATGTTAACAAAGGCGTGTCGAAATTACCCACTCACAAAGGACTGTCGTTTTGTTAATGATTAAAGTGCCAGTGAGCACCATTCCTCGATGTACAGTTTGGTTAATGTTATTTGTGGTGCGAGTGAGAGGGAAGCTATTATTATATGTGTACTATATAATCTTGGTTGTTATTCTGCAGAAAAATATCTCTTCTATAGAACAGAGGCTATGAAATATGAATTACCATCAATGAAATTGACTGTTTGCCAATAGGAAGAGGCGAGAATGGAGACCCAGTTCCACCAGTGTGTTATTGACACTGCAGAATGATACCTCCCATCCCTTCGTCCTCGGTCGTGCAGGAAGAGTGGCAGGGGTGGGCGGAATACCCCGTCCCATCTCCTTGGCCAAGTTACGTTCGCAATGGATCTTTATTAACTCGATTCAGTGGTAATCCTGACACTGTACTTTTAGGGATTATTACATACATTTCTGAACGCACATTCATAATATTCCAATCTCAAACATACACAGATGCGGAGTCAATTATTGATAATATCCCAGTATCGTTCTTTGTTCTTTATTACGGCTGGTCGCCCTGCAATCCTCAGAAAACCTTTGACAAGTACGGCTTGACTGTGAGGCAATTGCAAGTAGGCGACAGTTGCGTGTTTCTCACCAAGACTACCGTGCAGCCTAAGCCTAAGAGTTGCGGGCACCACCATTGATAATATTTCAGTATCAAACCTACACAGATTCGGAGTCCATTTATTGTAACCACATACTTGGATTTTATCTTACTGGCTCGTTTTGTTGTTCATCTTATTTCAGGAAAATATAATATTCCAGGTATATCATGTACTTTTTATACCAAGTATTTCATGAACAAAATGATACATAATAATCTGAACAGCTTGTACGTGCAAGTGAAATCATTCTATAGCAAGCTATGGGCATATACTATATACATTTGTATTCTATAAAGAGAGAGATTCTCAATGTGACTGACATCAATAGTTGTCATATGTACATAACTTCACAAAGAAATCTAGATGCGTACAATTTTTTTGTAAAATCTACGTTTCGCCTGACTTGTTCTTTCCACCGGATATCTCAGTGAGTGTTAACTAGTGTTGTTTTCTTTGTTGTTTGAAGAGACCGGCTCTTCACATGAATACAGGTGCTTTTTTTCATTGTTTTTCTCACTATGTTAAGTTTGTTCGTCATTAGTAGTATTCATATTAGTTTGAGGAGAAAAGTGGAAGAAATTGAATTATATCATTATGTTATAGTAAGCATGGCTTATGGGCACAAACAAGGTCCATCAGAGCCTAATGTTCAAAACATATGAACTTGCAACAACAGACGAACCATAAGCAATCACGCTTTCACCTCAAAATGATTCTATTTCAGCAAAGCCAGTGCTATGGTAATTGTTTAAAATTACTGGATGGTATTTTCGGACAGGCAATATTGTTAATGGACTTCATATAAAT
>SDVV010028766.1:0-11910 GCA_016164225.1 Gammarus roeselii
TATACATATATAAATACCCGAAGAACCTCCGAAGATAATAATTGCAAATTCAATAAGGCCTTCTGGTCACAATGAGATATTTTGAGACAATTCCAGGTTTACTGCGCAAAGCTCTCAAACCGAATATCCGCGAAAAACCTCACCCACCCTCCTTGGATTGTTTCATCCCACCTTTCGGAGTTTCCTTCATTTGCACCGTTATTTACTCTGAATGAAAGTTACCCCGAAGTTAGGGGCTAACTTGTCTAAGTTGAAGCGTGAGTCAAACAGCAGCGGGTGCCTGCATGACAACAACCTTTTAAAGGGCTACCTCCTGAGAGGCATCCATAGGGATAGAACCTGTTGCCAAAGAAAAAAGAAGCAATGGCTGAATAAAGCTGGGTTAATGTGCATCGGAAAAAAGTTTGCTCTGGGGGAATATCTGTGTAACTGGATTATTATATTCTGTAATTATTTTGAGTGAAAAAATGCTTCTGAACATTGACAGGTGGTCACAACCAAAACACATTTGCATCAAGAACGGGGGGTTTGGAAAGTACCGTCGTTACAACGTACAATAGAGATTCTCAACATCAAATATATTCGCTCTCTTGAACGAGAAATTTCTTAAAATTGCAATATCGTATTACACTAAATAATTCTCAACCAATTTCTCCTTTCCTCAAGTCCATCGGATTCGAAGCTACAGCTCTTAGTTGGCAGAAGTCTTACCTGGCAATAGCATGTTCTGTTTATATAACACAATGCCATCCTTCGCAACCATCAGACATTTCAACGAAACTTGTTTACTATCGTTCATTCAGTTCCATGGCTCTTTCTGCCTTCACGTTTCCGTTCCATGCACAGTGCCTAGCGAAAAAAAAAAGTTTATGATTTATGAATACATTATTTTTATACATAAATTAATCTGCAGCTGTGTCGAGTAAGAAGCACGATATTTAAAACCCATCCTAAGTTGAAAAAATAGTTACAAACACTAGTTATTTTCTCTTATTGATTAACCTTAAAAATCTTGTTACTGTACTTCAATTAGTACACGAAGTCAAGCAAACCTAGCTGTAAGAAGACTCACTGTAACCCACCACTGTTACGTCACTGTACTTCGAAGTAAAACGACTCCATCAAACCAGCCAATACGATTCATGTGACGGGATGATACATAAAGCAGGTCGATGCCTCACAACAACCAGCCAAGGTGAGTTAAGGGAAGAATGAGCATAACCCAGACAGAGTGATCACCCACCTCCAGAAGTGCGGCTCGTACCCCTGGCAGGCGTTGCACAGGCTGCAACAGCGGCCCCTGACAGCAGCAGGGATAAGCTCGGCCGACACCAGCGCGCCCTGGTGGGGAAACACGGCAGGCAACATTAACCGACTGATGGAGGCCACCATCAAGCGTTAGATAACAATATAATATTAAGCGTCAGATAACAATATAATATTAGGCGTTAGATAATATAATATTAGGCGTTAGATAACAGTATAATTAATATAAAGCGTTATGCAATAACATATCAAAATGATTAGCAATTTCAAACATAAAAACACTGCAATCACTCTTGCGTGTAATCAGGTATCGCCATCTTCATAAATCATCAAACATTGCATAGCTACTTGACATTTTATTGGATAAAAATAATTCCATTAGCTACCCATTACAGGCACATGTAGACGGAACAGATACTACACAAGCTAACGTTGGTATTATCAAGCATTGATGGATCACAGCTGAGCAACTTTCTAAACTGCGACAAGAAAACCGCGGCTATTCAACATCTTAAAACCGATAGCTACGTGGCACTGTTGCTCAGCATCGTGGAAAGGCAACACAGCCTCCACATTGGACCGCGTACGTCCCTCTCGTACGTCCTCTCGAGCCATACATCAACAGTGCAAGTCGTAAGATGAACCTTCCCAGCCCCATCTTGCAGGTCATTCCCCAATCATCGCACCTTCAAAATGTTCCCACACCTTCATCACCTAAACACCCCCTCCATGAGCTCCAGACTTCCTCCCCACCCCTCCTCTTGATCCACAGCATCTGCGGTAGACAGGGTAACCTCGCCACACGGTGAAAGTGACGTCGGTGACACGCTGGCTGGCGGCGGCACTGGCACCTTTTGCCTTACTGGCACCTTATATTGACACAGGCATCTTTTGCGTTTCTGGGTCTCACTGTAAATGGCACTGCAGCTGTTGGACGCCGCAACGGGCACACTATCAGTAACATCAACAACGCGTCTTGCCCAAGATAGTTTACAAAAGTTACTATAAGCCTATCACTTCTCTCCTCTTCTTACCAATCATTGTATCTGATAATGGAGATGGTGATGGATCAATTGTATCCAGAGATGGCAACACACAACCCAAAACGCTGCCATGGAGCTTTGATTTAGTTTCGATTTCATTTCGTCGTGAGAATTTGGTGAATTGGTAAAAGAAACATCAACAAGTAGGAGTTCACTTCGAAGAAATCAACGAAACAGTTACCGAAATGATGTTCATGGATCATCTTGATTTTTTTTCCATCTTATTGAAGAACAAGTTTATTATTGAAGAGCATGTTATCATATTGAAGAGCATGATATCTTATTGAAGAACAAGTTATCTTTCTGATGAACAAGTTATCTTATTAAAGAACAATTCATATTATTGAAGAACAATTCATCTAATTAAAAACATGTTATCTTATTGAAGAACAAGTTAACTTATTGAAGCATAAGTTATCTTATTGAAGAACAAGTTATCTTATTGAAGAACAAATTTCTTATTGACGAACAATTTATCTTTTTGATGAAAAAATTCACTTGAATGGATAGCAGTACGATAGGTTAAACGTAAAACCATCTCAAATGTCAACCAATTACGTTCATTCACCCTAACAGACATGGCATTATCAGTCACAACCGCTTCCACGGCAACCAATTACTATCGTCCTCAACAGACGAGGCATCATCAGTCACAACCGCTTCCACGGCAACCAATTACTATCGTCCTCAACAGACCAGGTGTTATCAGTCACAACCGCTTTCAATTACTATCGCCCATTCAACAGATATAATCACTATCTTATGGTGGTCCACCTGAACTTGAGTAGCTATAACTGTTTATGTATTGATTGTGAGTTCGACGGGCGTTTTCACTTTTTCGGAGAGTTTGAATATTCTCTACATGGTTGGGTGGGTTGATCATTTCGCGTACTTTGAAAGTACCATTTTGGAGTGGAATGTCCTGTTTGGAAGGTTTATACTACCATTTACTATTCCTCCAATGCAGTTGTAATTATCCCTAAGTCAGTTATGACAATTTTGGTATTAATTTCATTAACATTAAGTTAAGTATGTTCGAAATGGGTTGATTCTTGGGGAACAGTATCTTAATAATGAAAAGAAGTACCAGTGCTGGGATAAACATATTTATTAAAAATTCGAAGAGGTTTCGAAATCTAAAATTTCCATCTTCAGTGCGATAAAATTCTGAAACAGAGACAAGAAATACAGTGATCATTGGAAAACATAGAATCAGCCTATAATAAAATATTATTTCCAATAAACTGAACATCAAATTATTTTTTTAAGTAACCCAAAATTGTGGACGTAGAGGATCTGGATAACGCTAAAGGAAGAACTAGACAAAATTTCTGAGCGCGATAACATGAAATTTTGAAATTTTATATCCCTACCTAAGTGATGACATTCCATTTTGATTTAACGAGGGACGCCCTTTCCAGTATCAGAAGATCTAATTCACAGTCAACAGATGATTTGATTTAATTCTCATTTCCACCAAAGCCTCAACGCGAGTCATAATAGGCTCCCCCGTAGGGCTCGATGATCATGGATTCCAGTAGGCTGGCATGCCTCCGTGTGCGAGAAAAAACCACGCTGTTGAAGTTGGAAAAAGTTAGCAATGTCAGACGCACGCTGTGGCGCACAAGAAAAACGCTTAGACGAAACGGATCTCCGCTTTCAATCATTTAGAACTTCAAGAGTGCGTACAGGTAGCATCGTCGAGACTAGTACAAGGTTTACGCCTACACGGACAAAGTCAGCTCCGACAGCAACGCAGCACGACCTAGAACGAACGCTACGCGGTCTAGGTCGATTATAGTAGACTTTATTTAGTCAGGTAAGGCTCAGACGAAACGAATCCTCTCCTCCATCCATTTAGAACTTCAAGAGTAACGTGTACATACGCTGGTGTGCACAGGAAACGTCGTTGAGACTGGTACAAGGTTTACGGCTACACGGACAAAGTCAGCTCCAACAGCAACACAACACAATGTTTACCGCTACGTGGTCTAGTTTAGTAGAGGTACAATTAATTTATTCAGGTAAGATATAGACTCAGACGAAACGAATCCCCGCCTATAACCACTCAGAACTCCAGGAGTAATATGCACACGCGCCAGTGCGCACAGATAATATTGTCGAAATTGGTACAAGGTTTACGGATTCAAGGATTAGATCAACTCCTACCGCAATGCGTCACAAGGTTTTATAGCTACGCAGTCCAGGTCAACCCCAGAAGCTGCAAATGGTCCGTGCACGCGCGAGCGAGCACAGACTGAAGAAAAAACACCCATTCACAAAATCACAAACAGGAACTCCCTAACAAATACACCAGCATTAGAATACGTGACAAAATTGTGGATCGTGAAGAAGAAAGTAAAGGCAGGGTCGTCATGGGCAGAAAACTGCTCAGATTATTGGTTTCGCACTCATTGTTCAAGGGGATAGGGTGTGGGGGGGGCATAGGTTCCTTGGGTTTCGAAAGAATTAGATGAATCCCGGAGGGTACCCCAAGTCCCCCGAGCCTTCCCGAGCTCTCCGGGTCCCCCAAGACCCCTCGTCTCAGCTCAACTCTGCTTGTCTCGAATCATTTCGGCTCGTCGCGATCAACTCGACTCGCCTCAACATGTTTGAATTGATCTCAACACACCTCGACAAGCTTCGACGCGACCCACGCCCTCAGTGCCAGCAATCCACGGATTGAAATAATTGTTCTACTCAAGCATTTCACATATACATTTTTCTGTGTATGGGTTTTATAGCGTGGGGAGAGGGAAGCAGGGGTTCCAGGGTTCAGAGGGGCCTCAAGCGGACTTCAAAGTTTTTCAAAGGGGTCCCAAAGGGTCTCAAGGGTGTCCCAAAGAACCCCGGAAGGGTCCAAGTGGGTCCCTCTAAGGCCTCCTGGTCTTCCAAGTCCCCCGGGTTCCTCGAAACCCTGGAGTACCTCGAGTCCCGCGGGTCCCACGAGTACCCCCTTTCCCGGGTCACCTAGTCTCAACCAGCCTCGGTGAGTCTCGACTCGTCGGCCAGTCAACTCGTCTCCCCTCGCCTTAGCCTGCCTCGACTCGACTCGCCTCGTCCCCTCCATGCACAGATCAACAGTATTTCACCATTTAGCCATCAAAACGCCTAGCTGTGCTCGGACATTTATTAGGCGCCCGGGAGAGCGGAAATCTCCCACGTAGGTTGGACTAGACTAACTAACACACCGCATAGTCCACCTAGGGCCCCTGCGGGCGTCAAACGATACATAATTATATAGCTAATCCAAAATTTATTACCATGAAAATGGGCACAGATAAATAATAGAGCCCACGAAATCAGTAATAATACAATACTGAAATAAAGTGTTAATGATCAATAAAATGAATAATCATCCATCCACCCCTATTGACGGATGATAAAATTTAGAAAATTTATAATTTAAAAAGGTGATTTTGATCGAAACAGTGGTTTCGGTGGTTGAGTGAGAGGAGGACCAGTTCAGAAAGACCTGCTGTGGTGTTGAGATGTTCACACAGACATTTGAAGTGTTTTACTCCCAATGTAGATTTTTAATATATATGTTTTTTTTTCAATAAATAAGTTTATCCCATCACTTATTTATTTATTATTTGCTTTCATGTTCCACCGGAGTCCCAACGCGAAGTTAATGCAGACTCCCCCGTAGGGCGGTCGTCCCATCACTGGTACCTCTTTTCAATATTAAGTTACGCATGCTCTGTTGAAGGCCGTGTGCGCAAGGACTTGCATTCCCAAGGGGAACAAACAGCTAGGAGTAGCGATAGCAGCTGCTCTGGGGCTTGCCAGGTAGCTACAGTGCTCTATAACAGTACCATTAAGTTATGGCATATAAATGATAAGACCGATAATTCCGTAGATGGAAAATCTAAGTTCATACGTTCGTCAAGAATACCAGAGCCGCATAAAAAAAAATTACAAAAATTTCTTCACATAAGTGCGGTGCGGGGTATTGACCCGCACATGCAGGGACACTAAAGCACTGTATATTAAAACATCGAAATGTCATGAACGAACATACGAGTGGTTCACTTCGGTCCCGCCGCGGAGGAGAAAAGCAATGTAAATAGAGCTCTTTCAGTAACAAGCAATGTAATACACAGTGCTTCGACTATGCATCTACAGCGGTATTGTATAGTGTTCGTTCGTGCAGACATCGTGCCATACATCAACAAAAGACATCCTGGTGCAGACTTCAACAAATAATCCATCAGATACAGAGCATATCAAGCAGTGTCGTTTATTGTGTAACAGAAACTCTGAGCAGCAATAGGAGCGAACAGAGCTGTTGTTTCCTCCTATTATAGCGCCATCAAATGCCAATAAGATTTGTCTCCGAAGAACTGTCTGTCCAGTGAACAGGAATAAATTATAATAAAGAAAGTATCTCCCAGCACGTAAGTGGGATAGAGGAAGGCAATTGTAGTCAAGGTTTTCCGTCTGAAAAACACAGAAAATGTTTAGCTCAAATGCAAGCATCAATACAGACTGCAATATTGATGGGTGATCCCATGTTCGTTTCTTAAGAAAATCAAACAATATACCGATACCCAATGTCGCCACTGATACTCTAAAAATGACGATAATTGGCCCACACTCGCAATACCGACACATCGAAACATCACTAAATTATCAGTACATTTTAGGGCGGTTATCTTCATCCGTTAGTTCTGTACAGCTTCTGCATTCTTGACAGCAAGATACAATCAATGCCTGTCGAGTTGGTGGGTGCCAACAGCATGTTGCCATCAATGCCTGTCGAGTTGGTGGGTGCCAACAGCATGTTGCCATCAATGCCTGTCGAGTTGGTGGGTGCCAACAGCATGTTGCCATCAATGCCTGTCGAGTTGGTGGGTGCCAACAGCATGTTGCCATCAATGCCTGTCGAGTTGGTGGGTGCCAACAGCATGTTGCCATCAATGCCTGTCGAGCTGATGGGTGGTGGGTGCCAACAGTAAGATACCATCAATGCCTGTCAAGCTGGTGGGCGCCAACAGCAAGATACAATCAATGCATGTCGAGCTGGTGGGCGCCAACAGCAAGATGACACCAATGCCTGTCAAGCTGGTGGGCACCAACAGCAAGATACAATCAATGCCCGTCGAGCTGGTGGGCGCCAACAGCAAGATAAAATCAATGCCTGTTAAGCTGGTGGACGCCAACAGCAAGATACAATCAATGCCTGTCAAGCTGGTGGGCGCCAACAGCATGTTGCCATCAGTGCCTATCGAGCTGGTGGGCGCCAACAGCATGTTACCATCAATGCCTGTCGAGCTGGTGGGCGCCAGCAGCATGTTGCCATCAAAGCCTGTCGAGCTAGTGAGCGCCAACAGCACGATACAATCAATGCCTGTCAAGCTGGTGGGCGCCAACAGCAAGATACAATCAATGCTTGTCAAGCTGGTGGGCGCCAACAGCAAGATACAATCAATGACTGTCGAGCTGGTGGGCGCCAACAGCATAATGCCATCAATGCCTGTCGAGCTGGTGGGCGCCAACAGCAAGATACAATCAATGCATGTCAAGCTGGTGTACGCCAACAGCAAGATACCATCAATGCCTGTCGAGCTGGTGGGCGCCAACAGCATGTTGCCATAAAGGCCTGTCGAGCTGGTGGGCGCCAATATCATGTTGCCATCAATGCCTGTCGAGCTGGTTGGCGCCAACATCATGTTGCCATCAATGCCTGTCGAGCTGGTGGGCGCCATCAGCAAGATACAATAAATGCCTGTCAAGCTGGTGGGCGCCAACAGCATGTTGCCATCAATGCCTGTCAAGCTGGTGGGCGCCAACAGCAAGATACAATCGATGCCTGTCAAGCTGGTGGGCGCCAACAACATGTTGACTTCAATGCCTGTCGAGCTGGTGGGCGCCAACAGCATGATGCCATCAATGCCTGTCGAGCTGGTGGGCGCCAACGCATTTTCTATCATTGATGAACTAAAACGAGTTATAACATTTTTAATTGGTTAATTCTTCATCAGAAGAGGTCAAATAGACGTCCTATTTGTAATATGATCATCATTAGACGGTAGAAAACATAGCAAATAGCGCGTTCACCAGCAAGGCTCTGTTGATTACCATGTATTCATTAGATTAGTTTCAAAATGAAATATGATAGCCAAACCACGTCTCCTTTGAAACAAAACGGTCAGGACTTGTTTGAGCGGATCAATTAAATAAAATTTGTTGGCACCCACCAGCGCGACAGGCATTGATACTATCTCGTGGTCAAACGTGCAAAAGCTCTATAGGAGTCATCCAAAATCTGACCGAATAACCGCTTGTGGAGTCCATTAAACGCCTTTTTCTGGTTCAAAGTACCGAACTGGTCCTCCGAGTGGAAACAAATCTAAGAGAGGTCATCTGATGTTGTGGCAGGTAATTTCGACGAGGTTAAACAAAGTACAGTCGAGCGCAAAAGTTTTTAGAAGGAAGCAAATTCAGTCAATGTCATTTTAGTTTCAGTACCTACGTGTTTAGTAGTCATTGATAATAATCAAAAATACGTCAAATTATGACGAATATTCCCATAGTCGATTGTAGTGGCCAGGCATAGTCTGAAAAATTAGTCAAGCAATAGTGATACACTGATGAAATGCATATGTATGTCATTGCATGAACGTGAAAGAAGGTGCGGCAGGATATCGTGCTTGTTCTGGAAATTCCCTAGCCATCAAAACATTGCGATCGGGATTGATAGAGATCGACGAGCGAGGGTCATCAAGGCATCACAGATCATATCAGGAAACATGTTTGAGATTGATTCCGCTTCGTGCCTCACTCTAGCCAGAGGCATGTCGCTGTAGCTACGCGGCTCGGCGTGCGGACTGTTGCGTGATGTAGACACACGCAAAAACTTGACGGATGCAAGCCGCCTGAAACGGGAGAGACTTCAGTAGAATGTCGGTTGGTACACAGTCCTCTTTCAAAATGTTTCTCACCCGAAACCCTCCCAGATAGCAAGGCCTCAAAAGAACGACGCCACGGAACGAATGTCATAAACTTTTGAAAGTTTATCAGAGGAATAAGAGCGTAGATGGACAGCATATAGAAGTTAATCTGTTTAGTTGAAATGTCCATCAGTCTCAAAACGAAATTAAACGCAGTTACATGAATTTTAAAAATAGCATTTTTAACACGAAGGCTTTTGAGAGAAATAGAGCACTCATACAAGATAACGAGGGGTGGGTGCGTGTAATAGAGCACTCATACAAGATAACGAGGGGTGGGTGCGTGTAATAGAGCAATCATACAATGCAACGAGAGGTGCTTGTCATACAGCAAGCATACAAGGCAGCGAGGGGTGCGTGTAGTAGTGCTTGCTTGCAAAGGTTCAAGTGTTAGACTATCAATATAATAATAGAAGAAGTCGTTCAGCGGTCAGCAAGGCATCGAGGTACAGAAAACCGCGAAGGTAGACAAAATCACGCGCCAAAATGGATCAACATAGACAAAAATCCACCGTTAAACAAAACAAATGAGTACTTCAGTACATCGACTCGATAAGCAAGCGAGAATTGCGAAAAGGCATATTCTTAACAGTCTGCGGCAAGGCATCGAGGTGGGTGGGTGGGTGGGTGGGAGCGCAGGTACGCAGGCTGAAGGGAACGCATGCCAGGTAGACAGAGCTCAACAAAATGATCAAAAAAGTAAATACATTTTAAATTTGGTTTGTCCAAGTCTGCATCGCAGAACTTTGACAAGGTAACGGAAATTGTCTTGCGTTACAGAAATTTCCCAACTGTGCAGAGAAGGGGGGAAGGAGCAGGAAAGGGAGAGAGGGAGGTAATCTATCGCACGCCATTTGCTGCCCAGGGCGTCGAGAAAGATTGGCATGATCGGTTAGCTGACCCGTGGATGGCGGGAGTGAGGCATGCAAGATGCACTTCGATGACTGGACCGCCTCGAACTGTGGCAGCGGAGGGCAGGAAATCACATTGATTCCTTAGGAAAATAGCGGAAGGACAATGTGGCGCGGGAACAGCGGAAGGACAATATGGCGCGGGAACAGCGATAAGACAATGTGGCACGGGAACAGCGGTAAGACAATGTGGCACGGGAACAGCGGAAGGACAATATGGCTCGGGAACAGCGGTAAGACAATGTGGCAAGGGAACAGCGGAAGGACAATATGGCGCGGGAACAGCGGTAAGACAATGTGGCACGGGAACAGCGGAAGGACAATATGGCTCGGGAACAGCGGTAAGACAATGTGCCACGAGAACAGCGGTATAACAATGAGACACGGGGACACAAGCAGTTACAAATATAAACAAAATTTAATGTTTTTTTAAATTTGGTTCTAAATGAACAGCAGAATCTCCAGCACAGATACTTTTTTGGTAGCTGGGACTGAGTTTGCAAAAGTACAGGTCACAGAGTAAGGCCACCATCAACCCTCATATGTGATTGTGTGATGATACCCACGTACTGTTTCGTAAAGGAAGCTGCCTCGTGGACGTCATTAACTGGCGTTTGAACGCTAGCAATAATCACCTGCGCAGTCGGATGCCCACTAATTTGAGATCGATCAGGGAAGCAGCTGAGGGACATGTTTTAGCAACCTTAGAATCTGAGTATATTTGATTTGACTGACAATTGAGGCACACGCTTGATTTATTGTGTTTTCTGTTGTCGGTGCCTGCAGGTGGAATTGTCAAATGCCAGTTAGAAAAAAATATTAGAATCACCGGAAACTTAAAAATTATTTGCAGTTCAAATTCAGAGACATTTTTCTGACATCGTTGAAGAGACTGTAGCTGAAGTATCACGAAAAATTCAGTTAAAAAAATGACTCATTATTCGAGAGATGATAGCCAAGCTAAGCGTGGATAGCGAAGCTAAATAGGGTTTCCGGGATATCTTTTGAAGCATTTCGTGACTAATAATCTTATCGAGCAGCCAGGATCGAACCTGTGCCCTATTGCACTCCAAAGCAACACCGCCACTCTGCTGGTGAGTTACTGCAAGTTATTGTCAATACTGCACGGGTTGTCCACAATAATATTATTATCAAGATGAAATGCTTTAATACAATTTCTAGAAATAATATACTATTCCACTGATATACTGAATGATTTACATGGAACATTATTTAAATTCACGTCTCACCAGTCGAAGTTTGCTTTGTGCGTTAAATTAACTTTTATTGTCGAAGCTTGCTTTGTGCGATAAATTAACGGTTATTGTCGAAGCTTGCTTTGTGCGATAAATTAACGGTTATTGTCGAAGCTTGCTTTGCGCGTTAAATTAAGTTATTTTGTGATCTTAACGATACGATTAAAACGATTTAGTTAGAAAAATATACTGTTAACAAGCATTTTTTTCCGGAGCTAGAGCAAAACAGCGAGAGCAATTACACCACACATCGCATTACTGGAGATAAAAAAAAAAACTTGACTGCAATATCCGACAGTGAGAAGGCTGCATCTTCATTCTGCAGTGTGCATTGCACCTTCAGTGTAGAGTGCACCTTCAGTGTAGAGTGCACCTTCAGTGTAGAGTGCACCTTCAGTGTAGAGTGCACCTTCAGTGTAGAGTGCACCTTCAGTGTAGAGTGCACCTTCAGTGTAGAGTGCACCTTCAGTGTAGAGTG
>SDVV010028767.1:0-11910 GCA_016164225.1 Gammarus roeselii
TATCTCTTGGTTCCAGTTTCAGTGTAGATTACGGAAGGTTACATGAGTTACTCTCTTCCACGAAAGACGCTAAAAAAGTGTTGCCGATGACTTGGGCTAACAGACATGATTCATCAAGGCATGACCCTCCGAAGATTGTTGACCGTAAGCCATGCATGACCATATTACATTGCGTTTAGTAAAGAAGCCTGCGTGGAAAAATTATAATAACTATCTCATGAGTCACTCATGAGATGCAGCAATTTTACGTTTTGAAACTCCTCTTTACTTACTGAAAGGAAATCCGTGACGTCACTGAAGTTCAACTTCAAGAGGCGATATCCGTTCCGTCCACTGCATCACCAAATCATAATTTTATTTGTTTGTGACTAGGAAGGTGGGTTTTGATTATTAGCTGACCGTGGTCATTTACAGGTGCTTTCCATCGTATCCAAACATTGGGCGTTCATGAAATGTTATTTTCAGAATTATTTATATATAAATCATTTGTGTGGATAAGAAAATTAATCTGACTATTCCATCATTCCTCTCATTCATTAACTTGCCATAATACAATATTTGATAAATTATTAAACTATCTTATTTTACATCTACTCACATAAAAAATTTGCAATAACAACAAATATAATAGGTGGTGTCGGTCAATATCAATATATAAACCTTATTATTATAGGCATCCAGGTTATTGATGCAGATAGGACTTGAGATGTGTAATTTCTCAGGCAAATCAGCACGTATAACAGGCCAACACATTACCCGTTCAAATACCGTTGTCGTTGAGTCTAGCTAATAAACATATTACAATGCAACCTTACCTGTTCCAACAAATTTATCAATTTGCGACTAGCCAACATATGTAAGATAAGATATCGTTGTCGTTGTGCCAAGCCAATGAACGTGTCACAGAACAACATCATCTCTTCCAACAAATGTATCATGTTGCGCCGTGCCAACATCTGTAAGATCAAATCTTCCTACAGCCTTATCGAGTTGCGTCCAACCATCAAGTGTTTTGAATCGTCTATATCCAATATTGGTTTCATCTTGTTTCGTGCCAACGCGTGGCAGAAGATCGTTTGTTTGAACAGCCCTGACATGTCGTATCGCAAACATTCACGGATCTTCCCTCTTCACTGTTCAAACGAACAGTGTGTGTTCCTTTGACTCAACAAACAAACCCATCACAGAAGGATTTAGTGCTGTTCTAGGGGTTAGCAGTTGATAATTCAAGAAAATTCCCGCTGTTCCTAGCTTACTGCCAACTTTCTGGTTCACTGAAGCAGCTACCATCCTGTTGCCTTCACTACTCAGGCGAAAATAACCAGTCGGTCTTAGAAATGAACAGTTGGCGTCGCATAGCCTTGACCTGAAAATGAAAAATACTTCTTCAAAGTGTTCGTCAGAGAGACTTTTGAGCAGTGAAAGAATAAGCGTGTACGGTATGTAATTGACAGACGACCTGTCAATGCTGTATGAATATCTATAATGTGAAAATGGACCGCGGGTACGCTGAGGGGGAACCTTCTACAGAAGTGAATATATTCGATTCCCTCCCATTCTCTTTTTTATGTTTGAAAGCTTGTAAACCGTTTGAACGAGCCAAAACTTCATCATGAGCAAATGACACCAACAACTCGCTGGTACCTGGTAGCTCGCACCTGCTCCCTTGGGCAGGGAGGTTCACAGTAGCTTGCAAGTACCTGGTAGTTTACACAGCTCGCTAAAGTGCCTGTTTTTACTTGCTGGTTCACACCAGCTCGCTGAAGTGCTTGTTCCTACTTGCTGGTTCACACCAGCTCGCTAAAGTGCCTGTTCCTACTTGCTTGTTCACACCAGCTCGATAAAGTGCCTGTTCCTACTTGCTGGTTCACACCGGCTCGATAAAGTGTATGTTCCTACTTGCTGGTTCACACCTGCCCGATGATTTAATCTGTCAAATGCCGAACCCAGTCCATCATAAACATTCTTTAATAAGTAGATTTTTTTTAAATAACCTGAGTGAGATTCTCGAAAGGCTCTATGGAACGATATAAAAAAATGCAGTGACATACCACACCTTGGTACTGATATAACAAATATATTCCAAGCCGCATGATAACATTTGTTATGCCCTTATAAGCGTATCTCCCTTGCGGTAAGCGCCCACGCGCACCTTATGCCAGGGGCCAGCGATGGTTTCTTGCCTTCTCATGCAAACTGATATACTTTATAAATAAATGTCATTTACGTTTTACTCTGTTGTGCCATGGTACGTCACTCATCATCATAAACCTAAGAAAATATTATTATTAGGTTTGATTGCTAAAAAATTTATGAAAAAACTAGGCACACAATGGGGTTGATTGTATTTGAGGAGGAAAATAAATGAATACAAAGGGTTTCTGATTCGTGTAATAGTGAATGTTTTACATATAGATTTATTACATCAAAGGTGTGTTAAACTGTCACATTAGTTCAATTTTGTTGAATTTGTAGAGACGCTGATGTTTATCATGCATTAGATATATAGATTGAAAAATAATGAATGCTATATAGAAGTAAACTGTTATTATAATTCTTTCCGGATGGTGTCATTGAACAATTATTTGAACTGTCTTACGGTCAATCCAGAAATAACGGGATGACAGGGACCTCTTAAATGTTAGAGCTCATGAAACACACACGGTGCGAGGCTGGTCCATATCCAGGCAAACTAAAGTCACCTACATATACGCCACACGCTCATATGCTCTGACACACCCAATGCAGTGAGTGCCTCGCTACACGTTAGTTCAACGAGCTCGCTACACTTCAGTTCAACGCGCTGGCTCAACGTCAGTTCAACGCACTGGTTCCACGTCAGTTCATCGCGCTGGCTACTCGCCAATTCAACGTGCTTGCTACACGTCAGTTCAACGCGCTCGCTACCCGTCAGATCATCGCGCTGGCTACACGTCAGCCCATCGTGCTCTTTACACGTAAGTTCAACGTGCTCGCTTTAAGTAAGTTCAACGCGCACGCTACCCGTCAGATCATCGCGCTGACTACACGTCAGTCCATCGTGCTCGCTACACGTAAGTTCAACGTGCTCGCTACACGTAAGTTCAACGTGCTCGCTACACGTCAGTTCAACGCACTCTCTACGCGTCTGTTCAAAGCACTCGCTATGCGTCAGTTAAACGCACTCGCTACACGTCTAAGCAGCGCGCTCACTACACGTCTGTTCAACGCGCTCACTAAACGTCAGTCCAACGCGCTCTCTACACGTCAGTTCAGAGCGCTCGCAACGCGTCAGTTCATCGCGCTGGCTACACGTCAGTTCAACGAGCTCGCTACACGTCAGTTCAACGCGCTCGTTACAAGTCTAAACAACGGGCTCTCTATCCGTCTGGTCAACGCGCTCGCTACACGTCAGTTCAACGCTCTTGCTACACGTCAGTTCAACGCGCTCGCTACACATCAGTGCAACGCGTTCCCTGCACATCAGTTCATCGCGTTCTCTGCACACCATTTAATCTATTCTATAAGGTTTCATTGTGTTTTCCCTTGAATAACCTCCATAATGCGCGTTCGGGAGATACTATTGTGCATTTAGATAGAAGGTATTGCCAATTTTGACCATTAGCCAGAATCGAGTGAATACTGCTAGGCATTTCAAGTGTTATGTGTAACCCACCAAACTGGGCATTTCAAGTGTTATGTGTAACCCCCCCCAAAAAAAAAAATCGTACTATATCGGTGTAACTCTTGTGCTGATGTGCTGATGTTGTGATGGTCAGGAACAAATCTTCCAAGTGACCTACTCCATCTTCATTTTTAGACTAACGCACTGTTAGGATGCCGCTTAAGTTCGTTTATCTTATATTTTAGCTGTACATGTGTTGCTTGTATGTTTATAACAGTATAAATTCTATTCCAATATATTATTGGTACTCCAATTGTTCCATTGTCGAATGTAGCCGGTTCTCTTTAACAAAACCATAAGTAACTTGTATTAGGTACTATCATTGCTCTGTGCCATGATTGGTATTGTAGGTGGTTCATGCTCATAGTAACTATGCTCATCATAACTATGGGATGCTCGGTAGTGACACTTTACATTTTGCAGCTTAGAATCGTGCCATGATTCCATATCACTCCATTTACTAAAATTTAACTAATTTGTCCATCACTTGATACTCCGCCGGTTATGACTGCACAAGGTTGATGACCAGAATCATGCTTTTAGTCGTAAAACATTATGAAACCAAAAGGGGAGCACATACGAATTAGTTTTACTTTGCATTCAACTTAATCCCGCAAAATAAAGTAACTTAGCACTAACACACATCCGAGGAAAACGCGCGTCCGACTCGCATTTGTATTATTATTCCGTTCTAATTCCGTTTTCAAAACGTCGATGTATATAAACTCAAAAAATTTTAGTTACTAAATGCATGTCTGATGTCTAAAAGAGATCACGAAAAACGAACTGATAGTTTGCGATAGTTCTTCTGGCCCTGCCAGATATCTGTGCAGCAATTCCTTAAATGGGAAGTGCAGGACAGCACGCTGCAATCTATGTCAACAGGCAGAGGAAATCAAACTGCAGGCAGAGGAAATCAAACAATTGGAAGCACAACTCAGTTAGGCCTTCGGTGACTCGTCCAGAACGAAGACAGTCAACACGGATAACCGGTTGCCGCTATCGAATCAAAATTGGAAAGCGTGATGAAACAATTTCACGAATTCAAATATCTGATGAACAGTGAAATGACGGCTGTCGTAAAAACTACTGGAGCCACCCCAAATCAAGTAGAAGAGCTGCAGGTGCAAATAAACTCTGAATTAGCCAAGAAACTTTCCGCTCCAGACGCAGAGACTATATGACCTCATCAAATCGATAGAAAACTCAGTCAAAGATAGCGATGCACTATACACAACTGAAATAAGCAGGAGGCAAACACGCTGTGACAATGCATCACACGTTGTGCCCCAACCTGACCACAGCCGACCGAACACACGTAACCGATTTCATGCATTGCCCGACGAATTGGACTCAAAGAATACAGAGAAAATTATTGTGATTGGTGATTACAATGTCACCCCTTAATTCAAATCAGCGAAAAGGGATATTTCAACTGGAAATATTCGGCAAAACAGACTTGAAAAGGAAAAGGAAAAAATATATTCTCCTAAGCGTATTATAATACAAGTCGGAGCTTAAGACGTATCGCAGACGGAATTGTCATGGAAAAGGTATGAAACCATGTTAAACAATGTCCAAAGTTCAACGTGAACATCCATGTCACTGGCATCCTGCCCCATCCGAAACAAAGTAGAAACAAGTAAAGCAAGATGATTGTATTTACCAATCGCCCAGCAACTTTCTGTTAAGCTCAGAAAATCTCATTCCCCACGATGATTGACCCAAAGTACTTTATCTTCAACAGAATCATAAACAGGGCTCACATAAACACGGATGTCCTCGATACCGTCGAAAACATTCTTAAAAACATTAGCGCTGGTCTTGCCCCCGGAGATAAGTCATAAAACGCACTCGATATCCAACACACAACTCCGTCAGCAGTGCGCGACAGAGTGACACAACGGCCACCACCCGTGCCAACATCAGATACACAACCTATACAAGAGCCCATCAAAACATCACCGCAGGTCCTAGCAAAAAATTTCCTGTCATCAATCCAGTCCGAGTTAGAGGCAGTAGACGCTGCTTCGCTAGTACAACCCGTGTATATGAAAACGAAAGTCTTAGCTCCGACACAAGGCCTCAAAGTGGAAGCAGTAAAAGTCGAGAAAATAAAGTTAATGTGACTAACGGTACTCTCCAATGTTACTATGTGAACGCTAGAAGTCTCTGAGACAAAATCAACGAATTAGGTATCCTTGCAAGGAGTGAAAGTATCGACATAACAGCAAACACGATATCGCGGAGGAAATTGAGCACCAGGCACTATTTAGGCGAATATTTTCTCCCCGGTAACTGACTATTTCCCAAATATCGACAAAGCCTAGAGAGCGTGGAGTGATGTTTCTCGGGAAACACACTCTGCAAATAGTAAAAGTCACTATTCCGAACAGCAGACACGACATAGTCTCAATCCAAGTAGTTGGTAAACATATAAAATTTAAATTCACTCCCGTCTATCGTCCCCAAAAAACCAAGCTTGCAGATGATAACGATCTTTACAACACCCTCGTCGATATTGTCACAACACAACATAGTATTGTGCTTGGAGACTTCAATATCCCTGACATTGATTGGGAAACAGACATTTGCACTGCCACCGGCCAACGTCTGATTGATTTTGCAGACAATAAGTTCATGACCCAGATGGTGAAGACACCTAGAAGAGGTAGCAATATTCTAGATCTCCTATTAGTGCAAGCGACTCTCATGTCACAAACGTCGAAGTAGGCAAACCAAGCGGAACTAGCGACCACTACTGTAACTGTCTTCTGAAAGAGCTTGAGTTGAAAGCGTCAACAAACTACGAAAAAGTCCCTAAAATTAAACTAGGTGACATTGATGGCTTAAGGGAGTCAAGAGCCTCTGCAAATATAACCCTCGGGCAAGATGTCAATCAATCGCTTAAAAATTTCTTCACTGCACTTAAAAATATTGAACGTGAGCGAACCCCGAACAGAAACAGGCGAGCATCAGTCAATCAGCCTTAGTACTGGTAAGGGGAATTGCAGCGCCTTCAGTTACGGAAGAAAGCAAAGCATTCGACAAAACAAAAAAAAAATCCACATGACGACATAGTAATAAAAAACGAATACAGCTCTAACAGAATAGATCTGAAGAGGGTCCAGAAACGTAAGAAAAATATTGTGAAAATGAAATTGCCGCCAATGACAAAACTAATCCGAAACCATTTTTACGCTGTTCATTTTGGGGGATTTCAATGATTATCAATTGAAATTGAAATCCAACAATAGGAAGCCGATTTTAGACAGACTCGGGATGCATCAGCTCATAAAAAGTGCAACAAGAACTACTCCCGAATCCCTAACTGTACTAAATCTGCCCATATGTAACAATCCGTCTGCCATTGTTGCCACAGACGTGAAGCCCAATTCCTTCTCGGACCACCATGAATTAAACTGCAGCATTCACATCAAAAAAGAGTAGAAACAAGTTAGCAAAATAACCTATCGTACAAAAAGAAATTACACCGTGATTAATTTCAAAGCACAACTAGTGGCAAACGTCGAGATGATAAAACCGATACATAGCGCAAATAGCGTCACAGAGCAAGCCCAAATACTCACAGTCTACCTTCTCACATGTCTGAACGCTGTGGCGCCAACGGAAACTAAAACAATGAAAAGCATGCCGGTTAAATGGATTACAGAAAAGTTGCGATACGAAATTACACTTGAAAAATATATCAAACGCAGAGCAAAACAGAGCATCACTTGGTTGGAATTATTTCGAATTCAAAATAGAAGTGTCAAACGAGGAGTAAGAAGGGCAAAAATTAAATACCATCACAAAGAACTAGAACAATGCAAAAACAATAAAAAAAGTGGAATGCACTGCAAATAGTTGTTCCCTACAAAAAAATCCCCTCGACTACTTATCCGAATCCTCAAGCAACTTCAGAGAAGCTTAACAACTACTTCACTGGAGTTGGGAAACAGGTTTCTGAAGAGGTAACCCAAGAGGCTCATCAAGGATTACAAAGCGACGCAACAGGTACATGGAGTCCAAAAGCTTTCGATGAAGACAGTGACCAAGAGGCAAACGTCAAATGGAAAGCAAAGCTAGTATCGCAACACGAACTAAATCGAGCTGCATTTGCCTTGAAAAACACAAATTCAACAGAAATAGATGGTTTAGCCCTACAATATCTGAAAGACAGCCTAGTAGTTACCATGCCTTAAATCAGCACAGTTATTAACACTTCCAGAGCAAGTGAACTTTTCCAGAGATCTGGAAGCACGCAATCATAAGTCTGGGGACAAGAATGAACCATCCAACTTTAGACCAATCAGTCATCTGCCTGTCTTATCCAAGATTCTAGAAAAGGTAATATCCATCCCATTGATTGACTACCTCAAATTAAAGAAGCTGTTCAATGACTGCCAGTATGCTCATCGGCAAAAATTATCAACAGAAGACAAACTTTTGAGCATCACTGAAGATCTGTACAAAAACTTTGATGAGGGTCAATTATCTCTGCTGGTATCGCTAAACCTGTCGAAACCATTCGCCAGTGTAAGCCATACAATGATTTTTGACAAGTTCCGCAACATCGGGATTGACCCTACTTGGTTCGAAAGGTACCTGATTATTCGGCAACAATCAGTTAAACTCGATAACGCAACAATGTCATTTCCGACCACAGTTGCCTTTGCGGTCCCTCAAGTTTCGATACTTGGTAAATGACATCGACTGTAAATTACCGAGAAATCAAGCATAAAATTGTAATGTACGCCGAAGTAATCTGAAATCTTGGTATAATGAAAATGGACTCAAGCTCAAATCTGAAAAAAATGCATCTCCTTCGGCTCGAACACGAAAAGAAAATGCAGTTCCAATCAATTTCTCTATCAGGATAGGCAAATCGGACATTCCTGTTGAAGATAAAGTTACAAATCTGAGAGTTTGGTTTGATCCCAATCTTTCCTTCAACCACCACGTTATTACTCTGTGTTCCAAGTTGAATGTGACACCCTTGGTGCTAAACTCCACAAAAAAAAAATCGGATTTCAAATCAAGATTACTTATTGTCAACGCTTTAGTATTTTCTCATATCAACTACTGTCTTTTAATTTGGGGAAAATGCACCAAACTCAGAGAGAGAACGTGCAAAGTTGTATAAACTTTTCGATCAGAAAAACCTCATGAATCTTAAATCCATCGCGTCCTTCAAGAATAGGCTTGATGAACATCTATTGACCGATCAGTTCAAAACCGTAACTTTGCCCTTAAACACAAGCTAAATACATAATACCAGTACCCAGAAAATGCATTCTGTGCTTGAGCATGTCCGAAAACACTACCCCATGACTCTCAACATTGAGACAATTTAATCGTTTTTATTCTGACGATACAAATGTTTTCTACATATGTTGCTGCCGATCAAAATTGTCGCTGCCAATCACCACTAGTGTTAACAAATGTTTTGTCTATATCTATGATTCCAGTGTTTTAATCGTTTTAGTACAATTGAAATACGAGTTCAGTCTTTTCATGGAACGATAGGCAGCTTCCAACTTTGACAAAGGTTAACTCGATTTTGATATAGTTCATTAACTTACTTATAACAATTGCCGTAACATTTTCAATGATACATTTATTGCCTTATAAGCTAATATTTTGCTTTGTCTTATATAACAGAAGTATATTCATTCGACTTGTGTACTCCAGTATTGTATAAGTCTGATTGTCAATCATTTAATCATTTCCTAGCGGTCATAAAGTGTGTATATTGTGGATTCAGTTGTTTGGTATGTATTTTATGTATAACTCTTTTTCAGAACTAATGTCGCCTACTCACCCTCCCATATTCCAACAATGGTTTAAACCCCTCTTTACAATATGTTTGCGCTTTTTGATTTCCCAACCCTATGTTGTTTTCATATCTTCTGCATAATTCATGTCGTCCATCCACACCTGTGTCATCGTACAATAATCTAAACTTCTCATTGCGATACGTTAGCACATTTCGATGTCCCAACCCCATGTTATCGGGACTCTAACCACGTGCATGCGTGATTTTCCACCCCGTGTACTTGTTATTTTCCGCACCCATGTATGTTGTTATTTATCCCCCCATTGATTTCTAGTTTTTCAACCCCGCGTGTCACTGGTTCTCCCAACGCCATGTAGTCGTGATTATTTTGTCATAATATACATTTTCTGTATGTGCACTGAGGATACAATTGTAACTAATATTTTGCTCCAAGTACTCAGAACTGGCGGCCCTTTGAGATGAGCTGCGACAAATTCAAATTGAACTCTCGATATCTTTAATTCAAATAGCGTAGTTGATAATGAAATTTCATGTCAAATGTTAGCGAATTTCATTATTTTTTATAAATTGAAAAATCATTGCCAGACGATGGAAATAAATTATTAAGTAATAATAATAATAATATTGATAATAATGATCATAATAATAAATAATAATAATAATAATAATAATAATAATAATGTTCTTACTGACCACAATTGTCTATGCCAATTATCCTAGGTGTTAACGTGCGTTTGGTCTACTATAATTCGAATGTTTCAATCGTTTTAGTATAACTAAAATGCGAGCTCAGTCTTTTCGATGAACGATAGGCAGCTTCCAGCTTTGACAGTTAAACTCGAGGTGAATATAATTCATTGAATTATTTATACCCATCACCGTGCCATTTTTGATGATACAATCATTGTTGCATAAACTTATTTTGTGAAATATCTTCCATAGCAGAAGCATATTCATCCTACTTTTGTACTCCAGTATTGATTTATTTTGATTGTCAATTATTTAATCATTTCCTAGCGGTCATGAAGTGTTGATATTCAGTACTATGTAAATACTTTATGTATATTAGATGTCTTCTCTATTCACCCCTTCTCTATTCATACATTTTTGTATAGCTATTTGTAGAATATGTCAGCGCAATATGTAAGTTTCCCAACCCCATGTTTTCAGAATTTCCTAACTCCATATATTCGCGATTTATCCAACCCTTTGTATTCGTAATTGTACCAACCCCATGTGTTCAAGATTGTTCATCCTCATTTATTATTGATTTCACAACACCAGGCATTCCTGATTTTTACCTCAAAAAAAAGACATTATCTGCTGATCATTGATTATAATATTGTAGTTTATAATTTGTTGCATAAAATGAGGACCGGCGGCCCACTAGCACAATGAGCTGCGACGAATTCAATAGAACTTTCGTTTACGTTAATTCAAATAGTGCAAATGATAATGAAGTTTTATGTGTTACATAAAATAAATTGAAAACCCATTTCCAGACGATTGAAGTAAATCATTTATATTTCGAGCAAAGAAAAAAAATATGTAATTGGTCCTCTCAGTAACGATGTTGGTGACCTTGAAACGGACTTCACCAAAATGAGTGCCCTACTTGATGAATACTTCTGTTCTGTATTTACGTTAGAGAATCGGGATATCCCTAATCCTGAGGATATTATAGAGGAAAGACGAATTGACGAGGAGAAAGTATTTGTGCGAAACGCGGAGGCGAAGATATACGATATGACTTAATAGAGTTAATTTTGGTGGGGCAGGGGTTGGCCAGAGCCAGCGGCGGAAAGCGGCGATGAGACCAAAACTGGTTTGACGCATGAGTCAGCTAACGAGCGGAATTGTAGCGGAAGGCATGCGGCGTGGAGGGAACGGAGGCGACTCATTCGGATAAACGTTAATGTTAATAGGTTATATAAATAGAACGTTTACACACTACCTTTGGTATTCGCATTTCAATGTTGGGCATACTGTATTGCAATTTTGTTTCATGTCATGTTGCATATAGGCATTTTCAAAGCTAGTCCTCTGAATGTTTGAGGGGGTAATGAAAAACATACGTTTATAAGATAATTTTTATTGATAATAAATCGAACATTTACATAATAATGTACATGCAGAGTTAAACGTTAGAACCGATGGATGCGCTTTGGCAAATTAGGTAAGTTTTCTCATATCTAATGTTGAATTGTATTTTTTCCATGCATGTTTGCTATGTTTGAGTGTCTGTATCATTAAATATTTAGGTTTGGATTACAATTCTCTATATAAGTTTTTTCTGTACATATATGTCGGTTTTCTTATCTAGTTGCGGTATAATTGACTCATTCGGAGGTTATTTGGTAAGGTTCTTAGCGGTCGGATGCTTGGTAACAACATGATATTGAAATGTAGGCATAGTTTTGTGTATTTTAAAGTCGTTTATTTCATA
>SDVV010028768.1:0-11910 GCA_016164225.1 Gammarus roeselii
GCAGGAAAATATTATGAGGTGAAATCTTTCATTGCATCAGCACTGCTTGGCTTGTCCCATGAAGTGCAGTCGGTCTGTAGCTTCTATTTGTGTGGAGATTCACTGTTGAACTTCTCTACTAGCGAACATCTAACATGCTTGGTATCCCTGTTATTGATGTGAAACATTTCCGCTTAAGAATCGATTTGTGATACATTGATCGAACGACTGTTTTGTTCCAAAGATCGTCTAATCGTATAAGCAAGTTACGCTACTAATTCTATGCTTTCAATTCTTCTGTTTGAGATGACCATCCTGTGATTCCTGTCATCATCTAATTTAGCATCAATAACTCCACTCTCGGTACCTGTCTCAGGAACAAGCAAGATCACGACATTTGTTAACATAACCCTTGGTCAGGATCTTGAGCTTCCATGACCATATCTGCTGCATATTATGTAGATTTAAGATGTTTCATTTGCAACCTCAATAATTATTAGATAAGCAATTGTAGAATTTACTTGTCAAATTCTGTGACTCCAGTTTGAAAGTAGATTTAACAGTCGTGCAGGTCTATTACATTCAATACTCTGATTGTTAGTCGATGGCCATCTGACTTGAAATTTTGCCAATCTGCGTCGTATTTTGACGATTGATTCGATCATAAATTGATCACTTTGATCTAATCTCGATTGGACCCATTGCTGACAACTTTCAAACTATTTATTTTGGCAGCCTACATTTCGACAGAGCTGCGGGATTAATAAATACTGCAGTATCAAATGACAATTTCGATTTTGATGTGGCACTAATAAATGTTTCAGCATAGATTGATTGATTTGGACTCTTGCTAACTTTTACGTTGATCGGCACAGACCAATATGTGGGAGGAAGGAAAAGAAAGAAGGGTATAAAGTATTTGGTACACTTAAGTGTGTAATGAACTGTAGGACTTCGTGTATAGACGCAAAAAGTGTTTTGTATATAGGTGTAGTTGCCTTCATTGTGTTCTTCGGGGCTGAGTGGCGGCGAAAGCGGAAGAGCGAAGGTTGACTGTTTTCGATTAGAAATGTTTGAGAGGTATGGCCTGAGTGACGGCAAGGAAAGAATCAATAATGACGTTCAAATTAGACAGGCGGTGGTAGGGAAGTTGCGGACTAAACAGATTCACGGGTTCTGAAGAGGTACTTTCACACATGGGGAGGATGGACGATAGAATAGTGGTGTGAAGGGTGATGAAAGCGGAAATACATGGGCGAGGTCTTGAGGAAGGCAGGATTGATGGTGAAAAGCAGGCTTTGAGGAGGGGAGACATCAGAGTGTAAGTAGTAAGGAGCGTGGCCCTGATGTGTTTTACCGCCCTTAACACGCTGAAAATCAGAATGGACGTGGCTGAGGAAGGGCCCTGCAATCACAACGCATCAGGGGTAAACCAGTGAAAGCATTTGACTCCTGCTTTACCCTGATCTCGAACCTTACTCCTGACCCAATGTGTGTGTTGCAGGACCCTGGTTGTTGTTGTTGTTGCTGCTTAGCCCCGGTTTCCACCTGCGGTGGTGGGAACTGCGCCAGCGCACCGCCCGAAACCTCGATACCCACTGATACGCGCGTGTTGAGACAAGGGGAGGTAGGAGATGATAAAGGGATCCTGGTCGGGCCCTTTAGCGCTTAAGAACTAAGTTCTGAAATGTGTGCTAGCACATGAGAGGAGTGTGCTGTTGCTGTTGACCGCCCTCCTTCTTGGGGATTCTGTTGCTGTTGACCGCCCTCCTTCTTGGGGATTCGGCCTCATTAGGATCTGTACCATCAGCCAAAAAATTTAATTTGAGCCTGGGTTTTCGAACTTTTACAGTAACTTGGGAATAGAGGAATGAAGTAGATGACCTTCTTACTCTTGGGGACTTTTTTGCGCACTAACTGATCATCCAACTAACTCCCTGCGTGCATCCAGTCTGTCTTTCACAATCTGTCTGTTCTACGACTGTTAAAAATCGGCACTTAATCGGTACGGCGCTACGGCAGCTTGTCTGTTGGTCTGCTCTTGTTCAAGAGAACAGAAACCTCCCTCAGATTACCGAATATGGTTAGTGCAAAATAAGGCATGTTAGTGTGATCGTTCTCTCCAAACAGCTAAGGTTGATGTGTCACCCACTACTCTTGTGATGTTCTGTGTAATGTGCAAAGCGCCACTCCTCGCGCAGCGTATTTTTAACAACACACTTATTCGCTAGAAACCTCACGATGAAACCCGTCAAATATTTTTGCTCCTGTCAACCGCTTGTACTCGGCCGGCAGACTTGTTATTACGAGAGTTTTCTGTTGTAATGTGAATTTTATGAAGCTAGTCACTCCCCGAGAAATCACATCGCTGATTTTTGATCAAGATCTGCCTGCCGAATGCTCGACGAACCGTCACCATTTCGAACGAATGACCTGTAATTGGCTTCACTATTTTAGGACATTGTGCATAGAAGAAAATGTCTATTTCTGGCCTTGTCTGATTGTTCTCACAATTCTTTAATATTGGCATATCTATGCTGTCTTCTTGCTTTCCAATAGCTCTGGTAGAAGTACATCCTCAACTCCATGCTATCTCCATTGAAAGACCATTAGGTGTTTGGTTTGTGTCTTTGATCTGTCTACTGAGGCTGCCTCAGTTGAGCTGGAGCACAATACTAAGCAGAATCTCTAATGAAACTTTATTTCTGTGGTTTGTCTTCGATGTCCTATCCAAACCCTTCTCTGGATCAAATCTGTACTGTTCTTGGTGGTTGACATATTTTTGACATCGAAGGTCTAGATTCCTCTGATTATTCTCGTAGGATAGCAAGTACCCTTTCCAGCCGCTCATACCCTGTAAGCAGCTGACTGATGACGGCTGACAGACCATTTCAATGCATTGTTGAAGTCAATTCACTTGACTTGGAGTAATTTTAAAAAAATCTGCTGACACTCATGTGATCTGAGCTCTCTTTGTGTTCCTGGGCGTTCTCATGAACACGTTCCCAATTATGTTGAAGTAGACAGTGTGGTTGCATTGGGAGTTGGGTTTTGTCTCAAGCTAGTTAGAAATTAGGGTTGTTTCAGGCTAGTTAACTCATCGTTTGCCGATTGTTCTGCAAACAACAATTGATAGCTTACAAATAAAGAATATTGTAAATACAATGACTTTTCTGGCATACTTGCTCCGAACCTGATCTCAGGAAGCAGGTCAGTACGGTACTTGCTCCGAACCTGATCTCAGAAAGCAGGTCAGTACGGTACTTGCTCCAAACCTGATCTCAGGAAGCAGGTCAGTACGGTACATGCTCCGAACCTGATCTCAGGAAGCAGGTCAGTACGGTACTTGCTCCGAATCTGATCTCAGGAAGCAGGTCAGTACGGTACTTGCTCCGAACCTGATCTCAGGAAGCAGGTCAGTACGGTACTTGCTCCGAACCTGATCTCAGGAAGCTGGTCAGTACGGTACTTGCTCCGAATCTGATCTCAGGAAGCAGGTCAGTACGGTACTTGCTCCAAACCTGATTTCAGGAAGCTGGTCAGTACGGTACTTGCTCCGAACCTGATCTCAGGAAGCAGTTCAGTACGGTACTTGCTCCGAATCTGATCTCAGGAAGCAGGTCAGTACGGTACATGCTCCGAACCTGATCTCAGGAAGCTGGTCAGTACGGTTCTTGCTCCGAACCTGATCTCAGGAAGCTGGTCAGTACGGTTCTTGCTCCGAACCTGATCTCAGGAAGCTGGTCAGTGGTTCTAACTATGTATTCAAATTTGATGCAATATTACAGCAGAAGATTGAATTGGATGATTTATTTTGATGCAATCTTACAACTACAGATACAGACACTAGGCCGCATCCCCCAGAAAGGGGAGTGGCCGACGGCAAGGCGCAACTCACACCCTCATACGCTCACACTCACACAACTTAGCCCTTTTGTGCTTCTGCAGAAAATTGAATTTGATGATTTTTTTAGTAAATTCCGGCTATGTTCCTTATCCTTCGACCGATTTGAACTATGTAATGGAACCTGCATACATGACTGCCTAATAGCTGTTGGTGCTCTACTTGTATCATCTTAGCATGCGGCGACCATTTTTGTTGTCCCAGTCCTGTGAGAAATAACAGTTTATTGAGCAGGTGAACATGTCCATCTTTAAAATATAAACACTCCTGAATATAGAGCCACGATGAAAGATCACCTTATCACTGTAGGGTTACTTACTAGTAGTCGTTACTAAGATGTTCTGTATACAGTAGCTAATGTTAGCGCGTGTGAATGTACTTCGTTACTAGCATTTAAGGTTAGTGATACTACAATTATCAGATATACTTTACGCCCAGGATGCTTCCACGGCCTGACGTTAATGTTGATATTGAGAACAACTTTACAAGAACACAATTTCCAGTTACGGGGACGTACGTTGCCGTTGGTATCTCAATCGATGCTTGCGGACACCATCATCAAGGCACAGACATCAGCCGCTGCCAGTGCTGGGCACTGTACATAAGCTATCCAGATACATGTCTGAGTATTTTGTCTCTAACTTTTGTACAGAAATCGGACGCAGTAACGGCAAATGCTTCTAGATGCTGCATCTTGACCAACACTCGCCGCTGCTTATTGGGGGTCGTTTAACCAGGGCAAATGCTTCTAGATGCGTCCTCTTAACCAACACTAGATGCTGCATCTTAACAAACCCTTGCCGCTGCTCATTGGGGTCGTCTGGCCAGGGCAGAAGGTGTACCAAATGCCTCTAGATGCTGCATCTCAACCAATGTTCGCCGTTACTCTTTGGGGTTGTATGACTAGGGCAGATGGTGTACCAAATGCCTCTAGATGCTGCATCTCAACCAATGTTCGCCGTTACTCTTTGGGGTTGTCTGACTAGGGCAGATGGTGTGCCAAATGCCTCTAGATGCCGCATCTCAACCAATGTTCGCCGTTGCTCATTGGGGTCGTCAGACTAGGGCAGATGGTGTACCAAATGCCTTATCTCATGGATCGCGTGTGACAGGCTCTTTATTGTCTCCATTTGGAAAGTCTTAAGAGTGACGTGTATTCAGGATACTCTTCTGTCCATTAATTTCGCCGGCAACGAATACAGCTGTTTATTTTGTTTTTGCGACTTGGGATTGCGGCTGTCTGGAACTTTTTACTGGTCAGCCCTTACTGATGGCATCTCGTAGGTGAAACGTTTTACGGCAATTCTTTGAAAACAGTAATCATCATCGCTGGCCAGTTCTAGTCTAAGGTCTTGAAAAATGTTTTGAACTTACACCACTTGCAGTAATTGCCCAATCCTTAGTGTGACTTTGATTCCTGCTTCTTCTTAACGGGCCTAGAGAGAAAAAGTTGAGACTACAGTACTGAGGTTTCATGTGCACTCGTCGAAGATAATGTACAACACGCACAAAATCTCTGCGGCAATAGCGATGTGGTAAGTCAGGTTCAAGACCTCCAATGGGTGAGGTCTGCTCTCGATGTTTGAACTTTCCCAGATCGTTAGAGTAGCAGTATCAATATACCGACTCCAGCTCCCTGCATTGAAGCCGGACAAACATATTTTCTCGCATGGATAATTTTTTCTGCCTCAAAAACATAGAAGAAGTCGACTGTTGTGAGTGTTCATGTTTATGTAATGGAAGTCCAGTCTGTTCTTACTCTTAACCGTATGTACCTTATGGCAGATGTTACATAGCTAATATTGGCAACAGTGTTCTACATGTAGATCAGGCCACGACCCTGAGTCATTGACACCTTCATTGTACCTTCTTATTTCTCGTTTAAATGTGCTGACAACAGAACGCCTTTCCCGTTTCTTGGCCACTCGAGCTAGTTTGAAGTGTAAATACTCATCCTTTCACTGCAAAAAGAGTTTTGTTACGTTGTGTCGCCTCCTGTGATCATTAAGAAATAAAAATCTAGGTTACGTCATTTTCAATTAAATATTAGCTCCCGAAACTTGAGCATGAACATATATTTGCCTGGCAATTTGAATACCAAATCCCCACATCTTGTAGCAAGGACTGCGCCGTTTTCTTGCTTCAGTTAAGTTAAACTTAGTTATTTGCAACCATTTATTGATTCGCCAAGTGACCAATGAAGGTTTGGGTCGGCTTTCCATCCTTGGCCGAATACAGACAACAGCTATGAACAACTGATGATGACGTCATGGCACCGTCCAATACGGTGCCACGACGTGTACTTGACGTATCGCCACAGCTTGCCACCTAAAGGTCGCCATAGTACCAGCTGGTCACCTTGGGAGCAATTGAACTACTGTGCCATTATTGGATTGGTAATTTTGCAGGTCTAGCATGAACTGTGTACCCTCGTGTGGCAACCGTGCAAAGATTTGGCATTGGCAGCCTAAACGAAATAGCCTATACGCAGTTGTAAGTCAAATCCCTCTAATATCTGTCTATATAGCTTGATGCAGCACTAGTGGCTGGTTTGACGTTCGGCGACAGAAGGACGCTGACTCCAGCGCGCTTGAGAGCCTTGCAACTCTGATCTAAACTACCGTAAACGGCTTTATTGAAATATACTTAAATTTGTGTAAAACCTTACCTTTCTTACCAAGTTAATTTTCTTTATTCCGTGCAAATCCATTCATTCATTCCAGTTGCTTGTAGTGTTAAAGGATATACTGTCTTAGAAGTCAAATTATTGGTGATTTGGTGATAAGGAAATCGTTTCATTTGACCTACTTACCTAGCAAGTAACATTACCGTATGTAGTCTACCGATATCCTTATGTCTGCCACTTGATGCGTCAGTCGCTGGCCGTCAACATTAACGCGTCAATTACTGCTGTTTGGACCAGATCACAGGTCGTGTATTTGATGAGCACTCCATTTTGATCCTTTGGTTTGCATTACCTTTGAATCTGTTGATATCATTGGAAGCAATTTCAGAGTAACTATTTATATATTAAATAACTATTTCTATATTACTTTGTTATTGTTGGAAAATGTCTCGTTCGTTTGTTTTCGTGTTGATCTGTGATCAATTCATTGTCCTGGCACGGACTAATGTGTTCAGTTACCATACTTTGTAAACCTCTTCAAGAATGAACAGTATTTTACAATGTTCACCCCAGGGCTGATTCGTTTGTTGGTCAATTAAAGAAAAGCCTCATTTGGGCTTGTTTCACGCTCCTTTTTTATGTGTCTACCCATTAGCTGCCTTGTAGCCGAGGCGTTAGAATCTTGCTACCGTGTACACCGCGTGTCGTAGAAGGCGACTAAAAGGGCGCCCCGTAGCCGGGAGTAGAATCGTGCTACCGTAACCCCTGCGTTTCGTAAAAGGTGATTAAAAGGGGTGGGGCGAATGGGCTAGGAATCTCTTTCTCTGTAAGACCCTTCCTCAAAGACGGCAAATCGAGCGAGGGGAGGAGAGGGTCACGCCTCTCCGAACCCTATTGTTAGGGTCGCTGTATGAGCGTGGCTTTAGTACAAATGAGGTAAAGAGGAGAGAGATTGTTGAGATGTTTAAGAGGAGGAATTTTGATGTGTTGGCGCTGAGTGGGACAAAATTGAAAGGTAAGGGCGAATGTGAGTTCGGTGTGGTAGGGGGAAGAAAGTCTGGTGTGGAGGATGGTTGGGCACGAAAAGGTGTGGTCCTCATATTGAGTGATCGGTTGGCTAGTAGCGTTACGGAATGGAAGGAGCTGTCCTCAAGATTGATGTGGGTGAAAGTTAAGTTAGGCGTAGAATGATGGGCATTTGTGAGTGTTTACGGACCTGGCAGCGAGTGGAGTGAAGAGGAGAGGGAGCTTTTCTGGACTGACCTGAGTGAGTGTATTGAGAATTTTGGAGGTCAATCCAATGTAGTCGTACTGGTGACCTTAATGCGCGAGTTGGAGATGTAGTGGTGGAGAATGTGATAAGAAGGTATGGCGTTCCCGGTAGGAATGACAGTGGAGAAACCTGATAGGTCTGTGTATGGAGCAGGAGTTTGTGGTCGGGAACAGTTTGTTCAAAAAGCGAAATATTCACAAGTGCACATAGGTAAGGTTCGCCCGTGGTGCAGTGGTGCAGTGGTGGAGAGAGAGCTGATGGATTTTTGTGTGGATATCGAGAAGAGTAGGTGGAGGCTGTTGGTTGTGCGGGTGTTGAGAGGAGAGGGTGGAGGAGTGTCTGACCATCTGCTGGTGAAATGTAAATTAAGAGTGGAGCAGAGGTGGAAGGGCAACAAAAGAGTGGAAGGAGGAAGAGAAGTAGTGGAAGTGAGTGAACTGAATGTGAGCAGTAAAGCCGCCAGCAGGCGTTGAGGGAAGAATATGACAACGTGAGAGGGCAGAACCTGAAATATGTGGAGGAAGAATGGGAGACGTTAAGGGATGCGTTGCTGAGATGTGCGAAGAATGTGTGTGATGCGAGCCGTGTGGGCAGGTGCAGAAGAAAAGGTTGCGAGTGGTGGAACGTGGAGGTCTAACTGGCGATGGCACGGAAAATAGAGGCGTTTGAGGAATGGTTGCAGGTGGAATCGGTGGTGGCTTGTGGAAGCCATAAAGAGAGGAGAAACGAGGTGAAGCGGGTGGTGAGGAGAGCCTAAAGGGATGCTGATGACAGGTGGGGCAGACAGTTGTTCCCGAATTTTGAGGAGAACAAAAAGATATTCTGGAAAGAGACGAAGAGGGTGAGAAAGGGAGAGACCGGAAAAAACGGAGTGGGGAAAGACGAAAACGGAAGAGGTGGGCCGAGTATTTTGATGAGTTGTTGAATGTCGAAGATGACAGAGGCTGATATTGTTGCTGTGGGTGGTGGTGCTCGGATGCCAGTTTTGGGAGAAAAACTTGTGAGGGACATTACCAGGGATGAAGTGCAGGAGGCGGTGGAGGTGATAAAAGCAGGGAAAGCCCCTGGTTTGGATGGCGTTGCGACAGAGTGCCTGAAAAGGGGTGGAGTAATGATTGTCGAATGGTTATCTTACCTTTGCACGCACAAAAACATCTACTCATTTTACGAAGATACGCATTAACTCTATACTCTCTCGTACGCGCCAATACGCGAATATGCCACAGTTGGAATATGTACTGACTTCATCCTGATAAAGCTAATGTTTTCACGCACGAGGTTGTGTGGACTTACCTAGACCAACGACGGTTGCGCCCTACGGGGGAGCCTATTATGACTCACGTTGAGGCTCTGGTGGAAATGAGGCCCAAATCAATCAATCAATCTTACCTTTGCAGCCCCCTCCAGCGGCGCTACAAGCAAGTGAGGAGCAGCAGAGCCGGGGGAGGCCAGCAAGCCATGCGCGCCAGTATAATATCGAGAACAGCTATGTTAACACAATTAGTGCGCACCATTGGCTATCACATGAACCATCCGTATGAATGACACAAAAATAAATAAATGAATAAATTATTGAGCAGCACACTGTTCAGTATTGGGGTGGATGGATGATTATTCATTTTATAGATCATTAACACTTTATTTTAGTATTTCTTCTTGCTTGGGCTCTATTATTTTTCTCTGCCCTTTTTTCATGGTGATAAATTTTGAATTGGTTATCATTATTATATGTATCGAGGTTGGTTGAGGCAAGGTGACCCAGGGAGGGGAGGCTTTCGTGGGACCCGCGGGACTCGAGGACCCGGGGTTTCGAGAACCCGGGGGACTTGGGAGACCAAATGGATTTGGGGGGATCCACTTGGACCTTTCTGGGGCCCTTTGGGACACCCTTGAGACCCTTTAGGACCCTTTTGAAAAACTGTGGGACCCTTAAGAGGCCCCTCTGAATCCTGGAACCTCTGTTCCCCCCTCCCAGCGCTGTAAAACCCATACACAGAAAAATGTTCATGTGAGATGCTTGAGTAGATCAATTAACCATTACAGTCCGCGGATAGCTAGCGCAGAGGGATAGGGTCGCATCGAGGCTGGTCGAGGTGCGTCGAGATCAGTCTAAACATGTTGAGGCGAGTCGAGTTGGTCGCGACGAGCCGAAACTGGCCGAAATGATCCGAGATTAGCTGAGGCGTTGGGTCTCGGGGGACTCGGGGAGCTCGGGAAAACCCGGGGGACATACGTCACCCTCCGGGATTCATCGGGCTTTTTTTGCGACCCAAGGGACCAATGCCCCCCCCCCCCCGCCCTATCCCCTTAAACAAACAATCAGTGCGAAATCAATAATCTGAGCAGTTTTTCTGCACAGGACGAACCTGCTCTTACTTTCTTTTTCACGATCCACAATATTATAACGCTGGAATATTTATGCGGGAGTTCGTATTTGTGATTTTGTGAATGGGTATTTTTTCTTCAGTCTGTGCTCGCTCGCGCGTGCACGGACCATATGCAGTTTCTGTGGTTGACCTGGACTGCGTAGCTGTAAAACCTTGTGACGCGTTGTGGTTGGAGTCTATCTAATCCGCCAAGCCGTAGACCTTGTACCAATTTCGACGATGCTGTCTGTGCGCACTGTCGCGCGTGCATGTTATTCTTGGAGTTCTGGGTGGTTGGAGACGGAGATTCGTTTTGTCTGAGTCTTAATCTTGCCTGAATAAATAAATTGTTCTAAAAATGAAATAGACCGCGTAGCTGTGAACATTGTGTTGTGTTGCTGCCGGAGCCGACTTAGTTCGTGTAGCCGTGATACTTGTACCAATTTCGACGATACTATCTGAGCGCACTGGCGTATGGACATAAAACTCATGAGGTTCTTAGGGGTTGGAGGCGAGGATTCGTTTCGTTTCATCTGAGTATTTATCTTACCTAAATAATAAAGTTGTATTTATACAACTAGACCGCTTAGCTGTAAATATTGTGTTGCGTTGCTGTCGGAGCTGATGTTGCCCGTGTAGCCACTGACCTTGTACTAATCTCGACGATGCTACCTGTACGCACTAGGGTGCGTACATACCCCTCTTTATGTTCTAAAGGATTGGCAGCGGAGATCCGTTTCGAGTAAGCGTTTTTTTTTGCGCACTAGCGTGCGTCTGACATTGCTAAAATTTTCACGTTTTTTCTAACGTTAAAAGCGTTGTTTCGTTTTTTTCCTCGCACACTTCGGCGTGCGAGCCTACTGGAATCAATAATCATCGACCCCTACGTGGGAGCCTTTTATGACTCACGTTGAGGCTCTGGTGGAAATGAGGCCCAAATCAATCAATCCAGCATCTCAGTTGGGGTGGATGGATGATTATTCATTTTGTAGATCATTAACACTTTATTTTAGTATTTTATTATTTCTTCTTGCTTGCGCTCTATTATTTTTCTTTGCCCGTTTTTCATGGTGATAAATTTTGAATTTATTATCATTATATGTATCGAGGTTGGTTGAGACAAGGTGACCCAGAGATGGGAGGTTTTCGTGGGACCCGCGGGACTCGGGGACCCAGGGTTTCGGGAACCCGGGGGACTTGGGAGACCAGGTGGATTTGGGGTGGTCCACTTGGATCTTTCTGGGGCCCTTAGGGACACCATTGAGACCCTTTGGGAGCCTTTTGAGAAACTGTGGGACCCTATAGAGGCCCCTCTGAATCCTGTAACCCCTCTGCTCCCCCCTCGTAGCGCTGGAAAACCCATTCACAGAAAAACGTTTATGTGAGATGCTTGAGTTGAACAATTAACCATTACAGTCCGCGGATTGCTGGCGCAAGGGGCGAGGGTCGTGTCGAGGTTGGTTGAGGTGCGTCGAGATCAGTCGAAACATGTTGAGGCGAGTCGAATTGGGCGCGACGAGCCGAGACTGGCCGAAATGATTCGAGGCAAACCGAGATGAGCTGAGGCGAGGGGTCTCGGGGGACTCGATGAGCTCGGGAAGACCCGGGGGACATGGGTCACCCTCCGGGATTCATCGGGCTCTTTTGCGACCCAAGAGACCAAAGCCCCCCCGCCCTATCCCCTTAAACAATCAGAGCGAAATCAATAATCTGAGCAGTTTTTCTGCTCATGACGAACCTGCTCTTCCTTGTTCGCGATTCA
>SDVV010028769.1:0-11910 GCA_016164225.1 Gammarus roeselii
ACAATTATTTGGTCTCTTGTGAATGAGAACCTCTGAGTAAAAAATAGCATTGCCGGCATTTTTAAACCCAATTGTGGAAGCGAACCAATTCGTACATGGGAACTAAATAAGTTGTATACATATAAATAATACATGTAAAAACGGTAAAGCAATAGGAATTGCAATGGGAATTCTATGAAAAAGATGCCGTTACAGCTGCATAACAGAAATAAAGATGTCACTGCACCAGGACAAGATATCCTCGCTGCTGAGAGCTCGATATTAACATTCGCGATGTTTTCTTCTCGTGATTAATCAATGATTGAAATGCAACTTAAACGATTTAATTCTTCCCACAGGATTTCAACAAGGTCTCTGGTAAGAGGGAAAGAAGATCCACCGACGCTGTTCGGCCCACAATCGGTCCAGACACCATGACCAGCAGCAGCAACACACGACCGCAACAGCAACAGCCTCTCGTTTCGTTCGACTCATTCCCGGTGTTCAACTTCCCAACGTTCGGCGAGAGGAACAGCAGAGAAATCGCCCCTCGCGCCGTGTCCTTCAGTCACAGCGGAAGAAGTGCGTCCCAGTCGAGGATCTCACATGTAGCCCCGACAGGTCCCCACGCTCCATCATTTGTAGGAACGCCAAGACAACGATCTGTAGAAGGTCATCAACCTCAAATTCTGCAACCACAAGTTCAGCAGTTGCATGGTCAGCAACCGCAAAGTCAACAACAGCAAGGTCAGCAACAACAAGACATTATATTTAAAGCAGAACCCCAGAGAATATTTCCAAGTTTTAACTCCGGACGAAATCCATACTCCCGGCCTCCACCTCCTCCAGCTACTAGAAGTGCCTCAAACAGGACTCCGTTTTACCCATCTCCTAAAGTCGCAAATGGACCCAAAGGCAGAGGGAGCAGTAACAGTTTCAACACTCTTCCAAATGGTTTCCGGGATTTCCATGAAACTTTTTATGGCAACGCCGACAGAGGAGAGTCAAAAGGAGGTCAACCAGGTAGCTCCTCTCACCGCCAAAATGATTACGCCCCAGTAGACAATTCTTTGCTTGGTTCAGGAAATTTCGAGGTTCTTTCTGGTGGCACCTTCTATGAAGACGAAGGCTACGGAAACCAGAGGCATCCATATGATAGCTTCCTCGACAACGGATATAATTATAATGACGGTGCAGGACATTTCAACCAACCACATTCGAACAACTACGTTGATGATTTTTTCTCGAATTTCAGAGATTTCTCAGAATTTGCTGCTAGGAGATCGGACCCAGACGAGAGAGATGACTTCTTTGGGCACGGTTCAGAAAACAACAACAAATACGCCACACTCTCCCCTGTCGAACTAAAGAAGCTAAGTTTCCAGTCCGATACCAAGAGACCAGCCGCGAGTAATCCATCTTCCTCTGCTTCTGTGGTGGCTCCAGCAAACGTTATCTCGGAAACCACGAAACCTCAACCCTTGGACCACTCACCTCGCAACATTCAGGAAGTGATGCAGCAAGAGGAGGCTCTGTCTAGCAACTTACAGGCAGCGGAACTTTCGGTAGATGAAAAAGACCCTCTTATAGCCACGTACTGATCTAAGCATCTACCCAGACGTGCGTGCCACGTACTGATCTAAGCACCTACCCAGACCTGCGTGCCACGTACTGATCTAAGCACCTACCCCAGACGTGCGGTACGGCACGTACTGATCTAAGCACCTACCCCAGACGTGCGGTACGGTGGTATTTTACATATTCTGAAGCCAGGAGGAGATTTCGGAAGAGTACCAAATAGAGGCTTTCAAGTGGAGTTATTCTCTTTTTGTTTGTTACAGCTATAATTATCTCGTTTGTAGTTTGTAAATATTCAGCATTGACGATAGTTAAAGCCTGGTATATAGTTAGAGCACCATGTGCATACATGCACTCACCTTGTAGCATATCAGAGCGTCACACGAACGCGAAGACAGCACGTAAGTTAGTGACTCTCTACCATCTCACTAATGGTAATTTAGGACAGAGAAAAACAGAGCACTGATGAGGTAACAACTCAATGTTAATTGGGGCGCACTTTGGGAGATATTTGAAATAAGGGACTGTTCGTACATCATGAATGGACAGGGTAGGAGGCATTGAAACAAAAATTGTACAATCTAAAACAAAGGCTACACATCCAATACTCATAGAATCTTACGCAAATACGCATTTAGCATTGCCATGGCATACAGGTTCCCGGCCGATATGCACAAACTGTCCACAGCACTCAGTGCTTGGTCCATAGTGAAGAAAAAGCATCCGGCTGATCGAGGGAACGCAAGTCTGACGGGTACTAGCATGTCAGACAGCAAGTGTTATCAACAGATTTCAAGAGAGTAACCATTGTTAACAGTTTTGGCTTGGGTGCAGATAAATACACTTTGATCCTAGAAGTGTCGCGTTCAAGTTTTGTCAACGACTGGCATTTCGAGTCCAGTTTTGTGCATGATTTAAAGGGTTGCTTGTTTCAGGCCACGTGATTTTGATGCAAAAGTTATGTCCATCGGTGATCAGAGGGCTCCTTGAAATCCTCACAGCATAGGCTTGTTTTATCGTTGTGCCTTGTGACTTTAGAAAAGTCGTGATATTTTGTAATGGTACAAACATTCCTTGGTCCTCTTGCAAGAACTTTGATTGTATCATGATTTCTAAATCCATCTCATTTTAACGAGCTATGAAAATAATAAATGTCTTGCGCACGAGCAAAGTTATGATATAAAGCATTGCCTTTGACGATTTTCAATTCACTGAAAACAAACCAACAGCATGCATGCATCATCATTGCTCAGAAAGAGAAAACAAGTGACCAATGAGGATTGTTATTACCAAGGCTATGTGTCAACACACAGAGAGGGGAAAATATAGCACGAAGAACCATTTGTGATGGAATACTCGTGTTCTGTTATTTATGACACCACTCTTGCTTAGCAGCCATCTTTCCTGCTCGGAAGCGGGATGAAGAACGCCTCTTCGAGAAACGCATTGCGAAATCCGCGCAATTTAAAGGTACTTGATTATTTTGTTATGTGTTTACCGACACAGTTTCTCCCAATGCTCTCTTCTCTTCATATTTTGCTTGTATTTTGTTCGTGTATGTATGTATGTACGTGCGTGTGTTTGTTTTTATCATTGAGTTATAAGCGTAATTTATATCTGGAGACCATTTTTCTGTGATCGTCCTCATTACTTAATCTGTCATTGTACATCTTATGTTTTTATTTAATTTTTCATCGTGTTCTATTAGAATGTTTGAAAGGGATTACAACCATTTACTCGGCGTTCCATGATGTTGTTGATAGAAGGTTACCTAATTAAAGTTATGTTGGGGAACTAGGCATTCTACAAAAGGGAGATTGAATAGAAATAGTAATTTTTTCCGACTTATAATTTTTTTGCTTTTTTCCTACCGACTCTGTCACCTCCAAGATGCTCTTCATAAGAGGATATCAGAGCAGACGTTTCATTTGAATTCATTCGTGTCTTCTAACATGAACGAGACCATTGAATTATACGAGGGCGACGGAGGGAAGCTAGGAAATCCTAATACATCTCCGCATGTTAGCAAACTCAGTTGGTGAGTCAAACTCAGTTGGTGAGTCAAACTCAGTTGGTGAGTCAAACTCAGTTGGTGAGTCAAACTCAGTTGGTTAGTCAAACTTAGTTGGTGAGTCAAACTCAGTTGGTGAGTCAAACTCAGTTGGTGAGTCAAACTCAGTTGGTGAGTCAAACTCAGTTAGTGAGTCAAACTCAGTTGGTGAGTCAAACTCAGTTAGTGAGTCAAACTCAGTTGGTGAGTCAAACTCAGTTGGTGACCAGGCATCATTCTCACCTAAAGTTGTCCTGGGTCGATCTAAATACTTAATCGCGATAAGAATCCTTTGATGGACTTCTTGTTTAGATTGACCCGAACACGATTCCGGTATCTTTTAATAATGGCAACAATAAATTATGCACGAATGTCCACCGTCTCGTCGCTTCTTGTCGGAAAAACTCTACAAAATGTTCAGAATTACATTTCACTAAAACTGTGGCCCATCGTCCAGAAGGATGTCCAGCCACTAAAACTGCGTGGCTCATTGTCCAGGAGGATATCCAGCCACTAAAACTGTGTGGCTCATCGTCCAGAAGAATGTCCAGTCACTAAAACTGTGTGGCTCATTGTCCAGAAGGATGTCCAGTCACTAAAACTGTGTGGCTCATCGTCCAGAAGGATGTCCAGTCACTAAAACTGTGTGGCTCATCGTCCAGAAGGATGTCCAGTCACTAAAACTGTGTGGCTCATCGTCCAGAGGATGTCCAGCCACTAAAATAGTGTGGCTCATCGTCCAGAAGGATATCCAGACCGATTTTATTTCTGTTGATGAGGTTACTCCTGAAGGAGGACCTCACTCGAATAATATTTAGCATTTGTTTTCTCCACGCTGGACGTGGGAGCATGTTTTCCTTTGCACAAAGAGCATCCAACGACTTCCTAAGAACAAATGACATCGAACGCGCGTACCTCGTCTATCGTGCGGATTGATGTTTGCGTAACATAGTATAAATACTTATAGAAAATATATGAATTTATTGTATGAGATGAAGATACGTCTGTAGAGACTTAGTCAAATCTATGTATTTTTTGTTTATGCGTCTGTGTCTGTTCGATGGTGTTGTTTCGTGGCGTATTGTAAATAGCACAATAAATAGTTTTTGTTATCACGCTATTGCGTCGTTTCATTTAAAAAATCCCCATCATTACGAACGTGTATTTTTACGATTGAAGTCTCATAGCGTGGCTGGCGAGGCTGGGAAGCCTCGTCAGCTCTTCTTAATGACCGCCTACTCAATTACTTCTCAACAGATTAAAAGAGACTGATGTATGTACTGAAACCATATTATATGTACTACTAAATTTAGCAAAAAAAATCAACCATGAGCATTTATACCTTACAAGGAATTCAAAGGGACAATGTATTGGACATGAAATTATACCTCGTTTGATGAGGTACGAGTTCAGGTATACACTTGACAATTTGTTTGTACCCTTGACAATTCACCACATGCAAAAACATTCCTTAATAAGCATTTCACTTCTCGCGCAACCATCGATCGCCGATTTACTGAAACTTACGCTACGTCAACACCAAAAGAAACAGAAGCAAACTAAATGTTTGGTGAACAGGGTGGTGAAAGCCAACGCGGGCGTATGGGTTAATGAATGCCGCGTAACGGGCTTCAGAGAGTAGAGACCCGAGTGGAAACGAGCAATGGAAACGAGGGAAAGGGAAATAATTGTGAAGAAATTAGTTTGACGCGGCCCTGATACGCTTCTTGCTCTTGGGGTCTCGTTGATGAACGAGATGGCCGTGGGTGGGGGCGATATGACGCAGCAGGGGTAAGCCAGTGAAAGCTGTCGGGTCCTGCTGCTGACACTGAACTAGGACTTCCCCCCTAAAGCTACTGGTTCACGAGTCGCACGGGGTCACAATCCAACCGGGGGGTGAACACTCTATTTTCTTTTCGGACCCTTTTACTCTTCACTCTTCACTATCTCTCCTTCTCTACCCCTTCCTGGTTATGCTTTCACCTTGGTTACTCCTTTTACCTAGTTTGTTTTGTTGAAGCTGCATTAACTTATCTATCTTTTTCTCTTGACAACTTTCCCCCATAGTTTTTTTTTCCTACTTTGATTTCCTTTTTTACGTTTACTTTGATTTTTTTAAGATGTTTTTCTTTTAGTTTTGTTTACTTTTTTTTTCCTCTCTCTTGCTTTATACATTCATTTTTTTCGCGTGTTCTCTTGAATCTATACTCACCAACAATCAAGGTGGCCAAAGTAGTAAAGTTGACGACGGATAACGCTGTAGATGATACATATGACTGCATTAGGCCTCTGCGATGTGATGGACCCGGGGTGAGACAACCTTCAGCGAACCCTCTCCATCCCAGGCTGCCTGATGGAGAGATGATTAGTCAGCAGCAGTCTTCCCCCACTTCTGGTGGGGTGGACTTTGGAAACAAGACACACGACCGTAACGCGGGTGCGGTACATGCTGCTTCCGGAAGGAAAGCCCGGGAGAAGCCACCGCAACCGTGTAAGACCCCATGAACGATACGTTGAAAATCAGAAAATACTCAAAAATCTTTTTCAAAATAAAAACTACTCTAAGTTTTTCACCGTCAAGGCCATCTCGGAAGAGAACCTGTCCGATACTAATACTATTCAAGCTAATCGACAACTCCGCGCCTCACTGGGGGGACCCACGAAGTGCATCAATGACCTTAAGAGTGGCTCCCTCCTTGTAGAGGTGAATGATGAGGAGCAAAGTAGGAACATTCAGAACCTAAAACAACTAAATAATCCAGGAAACTCTCCTGGTGCTGTACAAACCATCTTTTCCCAGTGGGTATAAAGCCCACTTCACCTCGCCCACTGCCGATGCTCGACCGGGCACTGGCCTGGCTACAATAGTAAATCAAGCAATCACATGCACTTCAATCCCTCTATAAACAACTCTGCGAGCTCAGGCCCACAGTGTCCCTCAAACGCCCCGTAACTAATTGTCACCTGTATATTTCCCCAAATGAACTAATTTCATGCGCACTTCTTACTAACCTGGTTGGTCAACTTCCTGCGCCCTACCTTCCTGTAGGTGACCTTAATGGGGGGAAACACTGCTGATGGACGTGGAGGGCACGTCGAAGCATTCTTTCTGTCTTCTGATATTGCGCTCCTTAATACCGGAGAACCGACGCACTTCCATACCCAGACAGCCTCGTTATCGGCTATTGACTTATCCTTCTGCTCCCCAAACCTCTACCCAGACCTTGCCTGGCAAGTGCTGGAAGAGCCCTACGGGAGTGACCACTTCCCCATTACCATCACTACTTTCCATCCTGAAGATACTTCTACCGCTCGCCGATACATAATGCGTGAAGCCAACTGGCAATCGTTCACCGCTTATACAACAACACCCCTCCCACCCCAGGATATATACTTTGACGAGATGGTAGAAAACTCTAATAGTACCCTCCTTCACACTGCAGATCGCGGCATCCCTATAACCAAGGGAACACCACGTAAAATTAGGACACCCTGGTGTGGTGACCTGTGTGAAACAGCAAAACGACAAAGGAAGCTTGCATTCAATCGATACCGGCGCACCAAAGCAGTAGCAGATAAAATTGCGTTTAGACGAGAAACTGCAAAAGCACGAAATACAAACTCCCCATCCAGGAAAGAATAATGGCAAAACTTCGTATCGTCCATTAATGTGAACACACCCATGTCTAAAGTGTGGTCCCGCATACGAAAAATGACTGGGAAGTACTGCTCTCCCCCCTCCAACCCTAAGGACGATGGGAACGGCCCACACCGATCCTCAAGAAGTCTCTGAACTTCTTGCAACACACTACTCCTCCGCCAGCTCGGATCTGGGTACAGCTCTACTTTCCGTATCACAAAGCTTACTGCAGAACAAAATAATCTGGACTTCTCCATAAACTCTCTTATACCTTACAATGAACCTATTTCGGTACGCGAAATCCTTGGTGCAATTCACACCTCCAACCCTTCTGCTTCTGGCGAAGATCAAATTTCCTACGAGATGATCCGGCACCTACACCCCTCTGCATTCTTCTACTGGTGTCTTATATACAACTCAGTCTGGTCTACCCACTCCTATCCCGATCGGTGGAGGGTGGCAGTGGATCTGTCTTTCCCAAAACCTGGTAAGCCTACCGATGAATTGACCAGCTACCGCCCTATAGCTCTCACCTCGTGTGAAGCGAAGGTTCTGGAGAAAATTGTGAATGCCCGACTGATTCGGCACCTAGAAGCAAACTCACTCCTCTCCCCATTACAATTCGGATTTCGAAAGATGCTATCAGCGCAGGACGCATTATTACGCCTTGTGACTGATATCCAAGGGGCCTTGGACCGCAAGCAACACACTGTTTGCGTTTTATTTGACCTCGAGAAGGCATATGATACAACCTGGCGTTATGGCATCCTTCGAGAGATTCACCGGATGGGACTCCGGGGTCACTTAGCATTTTTCATCCGAAACTTCCTCCGGCGGAGAGTCTTCCGAGCCAAATCGGCAATCACCTTTCGGACATACATACCCACGATGAAGGGGTTCCTCAAGGTAGCGTCCTTTTGTGTACTCTATTCGCGATTGCCATTAATGTGATCACGGGGGGTGATCCCTCCCTCCGTGAATGGGTCACTGTACGTTGACGACTTTATGATATACGCATCGCGCCAGCTGTGTCCCAACTACAACGTAAACTACAGAGTGCAATTGCCCAGGTGGTTGCCTGGACAGAATCACGAGGCTTTAAAATATCTTAAAGCAAAACATGTGCACTTCATATCCATTGGTCTCGCACACACACGGAACTAGACCTCAGAATTTTTGGGAGAAATGATCCCTTTCCTACATACTGTCTGCTTTCTATGACTAATATTCGACCAGAAGCTAACCTGGAAGTACCACGTGCAGCAGCTTAAGATAGACTGCTTACAGCGATTTGTCATTCTTCGTATCGCATCGCACTTCACCTGGGGTGCAGATAGAATAACATCATTACGACTTTACCGCGCTATCATCCGGTCCAAACTGTACTATGGGAGGGTGATCTATGGCTCCTCAAAACCAAATATTCTCAAAATGCTGGAACCAGTTCATAATGCCGCCCTTCGCGCTTGTACTGGAGATTTCCGCTCCTCCCCTATTGTCAGTCTTCTTTGTGAAACTGGTGAGCCTAGTCTTGCCCTGCGACGAGAACAAATTGACCTCCAATTTTATTGTCATGTTCTTGCTCGCCACACCTCTCCTACGTGTACCACAATCCGACAGCGCCACCCCAATCTTGCTCCTTCTTCGAGCTTCTCAAAACGCACCGAGCTCCTCACTGCTGATCTTGGACTACCACGCATCATGGTGGACCCTCTCCCACGAGATGCTATCCTCATCTGACGTTTACCAGAAAATATGCTCTGTCCTCACTATTTTACTGGCTGAAAGGCAGATGTTGCACCCCAAGATCTTCGAGCTATTTTTATAGCCCATGAGGAGACTCATCACTCTGATAGCTTGCATATCTTCACTGATTTATCAAAGACGACGATGCAGTGGGCTGTGCAGCGGTGTTCCCCGGGTGCGTCGTCACTAGGAAACTCCCGCCATCAGCGTCAGTTTTCACTGCTGAACTCACGGCCATTGCCGATGCCACTTGGCGGCTGATACTCTTTCAGATGCCAATATCTCAATCTTCAGTGATTCGCTCAGTGCGCTTCAAACCCTGGAAATCTTCAACAATTGCCACCCTGTTGTTTCAGCAATCTTGCGCTGGCTTATGCGGCTGTCCTCTAGAAACAAGAACGTTCGTTTGTGCTTGGTTCCGGGCCACTGTGGGATGGTGGGAAATGAGCGGGCGGACAAAGCGACGCGAAGAGCTGAACCGGCGCCTGACCCAGCAGAACAGCGTACACTCCCATATAAATACTTTTATCCAGCGATTAAAAGAGCTGTGCGAAATAAATGGAACATTGAATGGTCTGATGTTCCTATGAGAAATGAACTGCGTACTATTAAAGACACACCCACACCGTTGCAGACTAACACACAGACACCTAATGGAGGCGTCACTACCTCCTCACTGCATGGACTGTCTAGTCCCTCTTACAATAGCCCACGTCTGGGCAGAATGCCCCACACGATCGGAATGTCGGCGCACATACTTCCACAGGAGCCGGTTCCTGAGCCTTCCTAATATACTCCACCTAATGCTTACTGAGTTCCCTCGGAGACAATTCAGTGCGGAACCACTTCTCAGCTACCTCCAAGAAACCGGCCTCCTAACTGAAATCTGATCTGTTGTGAATTGATCATGCTTAATCTTACTTGCCAATAAAATCCTCCATCCCGGAGGACCACCGTTTTCGTTGTTCACTTTGAGTAGGACACATTTGTGACCTCTCTCTATATCCCTATAAACAGTAGTGACCTAAGCATGCCGTGAGTCGAAACAATTCCGGAGACTGAGGATGATTTGTTGATGACTTGATGCAGCGCTGGCTGCCGGTTTGACGTTCGGTGCCAGAAGGACATTGACTCCAGTGCACTAGAAAGCCTTGACACTCTAATCTAATCTAATCTAATCTAATCTGAACTAGGACCTCACTCCTGACCCGAAGTGATGTCACTGGGTTCTGGCCAAACACTTCAGTGCTCAAGTTCCTAAAGTTTGTGAGCGCATGGGAGGAGTGTGAAGTGCGTCGTGCCGTCGGCCAACCCTCTTCTCGGGACTATGCTTTTCGTCTGCATCTGTAAGTAACTTAAGAGTTAGTCTTATGGAAGGTATCATCCCAAACTACGGAAATATTTGAAGAAAAAACAATCGGTGTTGAATATTTCTGGAGAATGTTTCTTTTTCGTCTGCTTTCGGGCCAGACGAGAATTGGTGTGCGACTGCTAAATTTAACGATGAAAAATAAAATATTTTCGAGACTGTCTAAATATAGGTAGATGATGCCCAAGTCATTGGATGACCAGTTCCGTTCGTTAGAAGTCAACTTGTAAAGGTTAAATAGACGTTACAATCAGACGGTCGCAGAATCTATAGGACATCCATCCACCCTCCAAAGATGATTCAATATTTTCCGTGTGTATAACACCCTCACTGGGCGTGGACGGTCGCACGCTCACCCAAAGTTGGTTACAAAACTGTTCACCGTATTCCCCTGAGAAATGTATTAACATATACATATAGAGAGAATTGTATTGTTCATCGGTGAGGGCAGCTTTGATTTTTAATTGGCGTACGTATCTATGTATTTTATCTTCCAATCGTAACGCCACGGAAAATGGTTCTCGCTGATGACATTTTTGAAGTTTAGATTGATCCTGTAAAGTAGTTTACTGTTCAGTCCCCACGAGAGAACCTGCCATGACTCGCGTTGAGGCTCCGGTGGGAATGAGGCCAAAATTCATATTGAATCCAAGTAGTGTACATCTTGCTAGAGTAATCATTTCTATTCATTATCACAACACCTCGACCTTTATCGAGACAAATTACAATAAGGTTTTATATATTTCCAAGTGTAAGAAGCATTTGCATATCTGACTCAATGAATATTGGTGAGAGTGTTTTATTTTTTCTGACATTATTTTAATATTTGTTAAAAATACGTCGTAGATTACGGACAAAATTACGCTTCTTTATAATTCCAACCAGTTAAAAATATAAACGAAAAAACTCCTTCGGCTTGAATAAGAGGATATAAGAAGGCCTTGACTTCTATCAGCGCTAGGGTAGTCATCGACAGGGTATGATGCACAATCTACGCGGGGTATGAAATGTCCATCCCCTGCGGTCCCTCATCCCAATAAGGAATTATTCCAGACATGAAAAAAGTTACAGGCACTTGGTGCAAAATTGCATATAACCTCTGCTAACTCAGAGAGTGTCATAACTTACGTCTAACTGTTAACGTCTTTCCTCATCGAGGAAGCTAATTAAATTGCACATAACCTCTGCTAACTCAGAAGGTGTCATAACTTACGTCTAACTGTTAACGTGTTGTCACATCGAGGAAGCTAATTACCTTCATTTGGAAAGGATTTCAACATAACACAGATTTTGAACGTGTGAAAACATTTTTAGAATTGTAAAAAAAAAGACCTTCTGCTCCTCCATCATTCTCCTAGCGGTTTAGTCGCAATCTTCGCTAAATGGCTCTCAAATATTATTTCATTAAATCAAAAGTGATTTCACTAATATTCAATACGTCTGATATCCAAATATTTATCACACATGGAGAGATATAAAACCTAATTGTAATTCGTATGAGAAATGGTCGAGGCTTTGTGATAAATATAAATATTTTAAATATATATA
>SDVV010028770.1:0-11910 GCA_016164225.1 Gammarus roeselii
CTAACTACTGTTGCTACTTACATTCTAACTACTGTTGCTACTCACAATCTAACTACTGTTGCTACTCACATTTTCCATCTCGTCACCCTGCTGGGCAGGGCAATGGTAAAAAAAAATCGTTAGTAAAGCTCATCGTGAAGGACCACTTTCTAAAATGGTACCAATTCCATTACTCACAAGCACAGCTTGTGCACTCTCTGTACAATTCTGTTTCCATTTGATATAGCTAGATATCACAAAGTCTAAAGACTTATTTACTGCTATGGTTAGCAAGAATACGCTGCAGTGACGTCACTGCCAATGCACCGACAGCTTCGCAAGGCAGCGAAGATGTGGGTCATACGCTGCAGTGACGTCACTGCCAATACACCGACAGCATCGCAAGGCAGCACAGATGTGAGTCACGCATTGAATATAAACCCAAGGAAGGCATGTATGACATTCACTGTTATGTGTAGTGTTGACTTTGCTACCTAAAAATTGCTTATTACATCGTTAATATGTTTTCGCACAGGAGACACTTTCAAGACACAATAGCTACAACAAATACAGACCCTTTTCCCAGGATAAAGTGAACAATCCCCATCATTCCTCTCCTACAATAGATCGAGGCAAACTTTGGTCCCAGCGTCAATCCTTGTGCCGATTGAGGTAATCCCTACGCGCGTCATGTTGGTGCGCTGGAGTATGGTTAAGAGACAAGAACACACTGGAAGCAACAACGCTCTGGTGTACACAGTAAAAGAACTATACCACACGGTGGCAATGTATCAACTGCCTCCTGACCCCCAAAGTAGATGCAGCTCAGCAACAACTCTCACCATGTCAACACAGCAGCAGGTGGTAAACCAGGCTGAGACACAACGACAGCAACAGAAGACGATATGCCGGCAATTCACTTGTGAAGCTCGGTCACACAATAATGTGTTTCACCACATAAAACCGAAGTTTGGGTGGATGGATGGTCTGAAGCAGGCGTTGGGAAGGAGTGACATGAATGTGGAGGTAGCGAGAGAGCGTGCAATGAACAGGCGTGAGTGGAGAAAGATTGTGAATGGTTGATTTTGACGCTGCTCGGATGTGCTTTCCCGCCCTTGGCATCCCGCTGTCGGGATGGACGTGGGTGTGGGGGGGGGGGCGGTCATTATTACGCGGCGGGGGTAAACAGTGAAAACTGTCGGGCCCTGGTGCTGTCGACGGATCCTCGGATTGCACTCGTGACCCAGATTGTAAGTTGAGGGGGTACCGGCCGGACCCTTTAGCACAAAAGGGCTAAGTTGTGTGAGTGTGAGCATATGAGGGTGTGAGGTGCGCCTGGCTGTCGGCCACCCCCCTTTCTGGGGGATGCGGCCTAGTGTCTGTACCTGTACCACATAACAAGGTATGTTGGCAATACAACAGTGAAGTTTGGTCATCTAATTTCAGTTGTAACTAGGGATTCGAAATATGCTCGTCAAAGTACTGCATTCATGGATACAACGCGGTGAACACGACACGCCCACTTAGATAGTGTTCACCAATAATGGAATAAGAAAGATAGCGCCGTGCGCTTCAACACGAGTCTGTGTAAGGGGTGCGAGTGGTGACCAACGATGCAAATGATAGGACCATAACCAATCTAAATAACAGACCATCATTAAAAAAACGGGAGCCACAGAAAGCATTGAAATTCAATTGCAATAAAATAATCGCCTTGCTTTACACGATAGTAACATTTAAGAGTTGATTATTTCGATGCACACTTTAGGCCTTTCTTTAACATATACCATCAGTCTTCGTAGTCATACCCCACACGATGGAAGGAGGAAACGAGGATCCCATACCCGAGGTTTGCACCATGGCCGAAAACCTCATGCTCGTGGAGAGCCAGAATTGGGACATAGGGTGAGCGCCAGATAAGAAGTTTGCATGGAGGAGAGAGTTCCACGCCCTTACAAAAACTCTGCTCGGCTATTGGAAGTGCGTTCAAATGACAGCGAAATCTTCTACCAACGTTGAACTAAACAAATTAGACTTGTGACTGATTTCTAGCGCGATAGACTCGACTACCGTAATCTTTCAAAAACTTCAAACTAGTGCTTCATCGGCAAAAGAGGAAAGAAATCCGAAAAAATCTCAGAGGAAGTGATCAATATTGCTGGTTGAGAATGACCCGTTGGGCGTAACAGATACAGACACTAGGCCGAAATCCCCCAGCAAGGGGGTGGCCGATGGCAAGGCGCTCCTCACACTCGCACACCTTAGCTCTTTTGCGCAAAAGGGTCCGGCCGGGGACCTCGCAACACACCCTCCGGGTCATGAGTGCGGTTCGAGGTCAGTGTCGGCAGCAGGACCCGACAGCGGGACTGGTTTACCCCTGCCACGTCATGTTGACCGACCGCCCCCCCCCCGTCCAAGACCATCCGTCTCTCAACGATATGCCTAGGTCGGGAACGCATTTCAGGGCAGCGTCAAAACTCATCCGTTCACTATCATTCTCCACTCACGCCTATCCACTGCACGCTTTCTCGCTACCTCCACACTCACGTCTCTACTTCCTAACGCCTGCTTCATACCATCCATCCACCCAAACTTCGGTCTCCCTCTAAGCCTACGTCCACTCGCCTCTGACTTCAACACTTTTTTCACCAATACCCTCCATCTATATTCACCATGTGCCCGAACCATCTCAGAACACGAGTATCAAAACCGTCCTTAACTTCTTCACCATCCCCGTTTTAATGTGAACCACGTCGTTAGTAAACCTGTCTCTCAACGACACTCCAGCCATGCTCCTCAAACATTTAATCTTGAAAATATTCAACCTTCTTATCTCCTCTGATCTCAACCCCCAGCTTCAGCTCCGTACAGCACAGTTAGCAAAACGACACCCTCATACAGCCCTCTCTTTGCCTCCATCCCCAACGTCCTGCAGTTTATTACGCTCTTGAGTGCACCCAACACTTTACACCCCTCCTTCACTCGCGACTTCACCTCAGTTTCCACTAATTCAGTCTTCTCCACGTGGGAGCCCAGATACTTAAAACACTGAACTTCTTCCAACAACTCTCCATTAACAGATACAGACACCAAGCTGCCTCCCCCAGAATGGGGGGTGGCCGACGGCAAGGCGCACCTCACACCCTCATACGCTCACACTCACACAACTTAGCCCTTTTGTGCTACAGGGTCCGGCCGGTATGTCCGCAACATACACTCTGGGTCACGAGTGCAGTCCGAGGATCCGTCGTCAGCAGCAGGGCCCAAAAGTTTTTACTGGTTTACCCCCGCCGCGTCATAATGGCCGGGCCCCCCCACCACCCACGACCATCCCGACAGCGAGATGCCAAGGGCGGGAAAGCACATCAGAGCAGCGTCAAAATCAACCATTCACAACCATTCTGTACTCACGCCTGTTCATTGCACGCGACCACTTGCCTCCGCATTCATCATCCTTTTCACCAATCTCCCTTCATCCATCCTCTCCATGTGCCCGAACCATCTTAGAACACGCGAATCCACTCTGTCCTTCAACTTCTTCACCATCCCTGTTCTGATTCGAACCACGTCTCCATTTAGGAGGACACTAATTCTGCTCGCATCGACAGTCCTCGAGCATCTGATTACTTTACTCCTACCCACGTACACTCGAAGCTTCCTCCTCTTACACACTCTACCAAACTCAGACACTAGCCTACAAAGCTTCTCCTCTGAATCTGCAACCAGGGCCGTATCATCCGCAAATAGCAACTGGCTCAACTGCCAACTCCACCCTGACCACTCCATCCATATAGATATTGAACAGCCAGGGAGACATCACGCAGTTTCGTCTCAGTCCTACTTTCACTGTGAACAAATCATTCACCCCGCTTCCCACTCTGACACATGCTCGGCTGTCAACATAGAAACTCTGCGCCGCTTTCAACAAATGTCCGCCCACTCCATACAAACGCAACACCCTCCACAGCGCTTCCCTGTCAATACTGTCGTATGCCTTCTCCAGATCCATGAAGGCTCAGAACACACCCTTTATTTTCGCAAGGTACTTCTCCCAGACCTGTCTCACTGCAAAAATCTGATCGGCGCACCCTCTACCACTCCTAAAGCCACACTGTCCCTCTTCAATTGCGCAGTCCGTACAGTCTCTTATCCGTTTGATCAGTACTCTCCCGTACAACCCACCAACCACACTTAACTGACTGATACCTCTCGAGTTGCAGCATTCTTTTTCATCTTCTTTGCCTTCTACAGCGGAACAATGCAAGCACTGCGACACTCAATTGGTACTACGCCTGCCACAAAACACAAGTTCAGTAACCTCATCAACCATTCGACAATCGTTGCTCCACCCTTTTTCATGCATTCGGTCGCAACGCCATCCAAACCAGGGGCTTTCCTTGCTTTCATCACCTCCACCGCCTCCTGCACCTCTTCCCTGGTAATTTTCGCCATAACTCTCTTTCCCAAAACTGGCATCCGAGCACCACCACCCACAGCAACCACGTCAGCCTCTCTGTCTTCCTCGACATTCAACAACTCATCAAAATACTCGGCCCACCTCTTACGTACATCACCAGTTTCCACCAACAACTGGCCGTTTTCATCTTTCACCACTTCCACCTTTCCGGTCTCTCTCTTTCTCACACTATTCACCCTTTTTCAAAATATTTTTTTGTTCACCTCAAAATTCTGGCACAACCGTCAGCCTTATCTCACATCAGCATCCCGTTTGGCTCGTCTGACCACTCGCTTCGCCTCGTTTCTCCTCTCGTTATAGCCTTCATAATCCACCACCGACTGCACCTGCAACCACTCCTCAAACGCTCCTCTATTCCGTGCCATCGCCAGTTCAACCTCCTCGTTCCACTACTCGCAACCTTTCCTTCTGCACCCGCCCACACGGCGCGCACCACACACATTCTTCGCACATCTCAGTAACGCATCTTTTAACGTCTCCCATTCTTCCTCACATCTCTCGGGTCCTGCCTCTCACGTTGGGCGTAACGGCGGCATCAAATTTTAGTTACGTAGAGAAGAGTGATAAAGCACAGGACTGGCTTAATGATATAAAAAGGTTGCAGGACACAGGCCATGCTGATAATTTAGGTTAGTGGGTCGTAACTTTGAGCTGTTGTGATCGAATAAGCGGAGTTGGCAGTCGAGTCAGTTGATGTTTGCTGATGATACGGCACTGGTGGCGGATTCTGAGAAGTTGCGCAGGCTAGTGTTAGAGTTTGGTTGAGTGTGTGAGAAGAGGAAGCTGCCAGTTAACGTGGGTAGAAGTCATGTAATGAGATGTTTGGTGAATGTCGATGCGAGCAAAATCAGCATCCTCATAAATGGATTTATTGGAGGATGTTCAGTGTTTCAAGTACATGGGCTCTCATGTGGAGAATACCGAACTGGTGAAAACTGAGGCAAAGTCGTGGGTGGAGGAATTGTGTAGTGTTTGGTGCACTGAAAAGTGTAATAAGCTTCAGGACGTTGGGGATTGAAGCCAAGAGTGGGTTGTATGAGGGGTTATATAGTCCCAATTGTGCAATACGTAAATGAGACTTGAGAGCCAAGAGCTGAAGAGAAAAGAAGATTGAAAGTTTTCGAGATGAAATGTTTGAAGAGCATGGCGGGAGTGACGCTGAAAGACAGGATCAATAACGACGTTGTTTGAATTAAAACAGGGATGATAAAAAAGTTAGAGGACACAGTAGATTCGCGTGTTTCGAGATGGTTTAGGCACACGGCGAGGATGGATGATGGGAGATGGGTGTAAAGGATGATGAAAGCGGAGGTGAGTGAACGTAGGTCTAGAGGTAGACCGAACCTTTGGTCGATCGATGGCGTAAAGCAGGCGTTAGGAAAGAGAGATAGAAGTGTGAAGATAGCGAGAGAGCGTGTACGGGCAGGATAGGCGTGAGTTGTTAATGATTGTGAATGGATTTTTTGACGCTGCCCTGATGTGCTTTCCCGCCTTTGGCATCTCATTGAGATACGGGATAGTTGTTGGTAGGGGATGGGGGTACGGTCACAATAACGCAGCAGGGGTAAACCAGTTACGCTGTTGAGTCCTGCATCTGACGTTGACCTTGACCAGCACTCCTGACCCTGAGTGTGTTTAGGTGACTCCCGGCAGGACCCTTTAGCGCTAAAGGGCTAAGTTTGTTCAAGTGTGAGGTGCGCCTTGCCGTCCCCCAGCCCCTTTTTTTGGAGATTCGGCCTAGGGTCTGAATCTGTATCAAGTGGAGTAGATCGAAATCTCAGAATATAATTTGTTGTTCAATTTACTGTCTTTTCGTCAGCTCAAGTTTGATTATGCCCACATTTTGTCGTTGTTGCTCAACCCTAAATCCTCCTGCAGTGAAGGAGCCACAGCCGGCTACAGTCCGGCGCCCGGGAGCCCACCTACATGTGCATGTGTAGGGAGTGTTTCAGCAGGTGCAGGCCCCAATATTAGGCCAACACCCCGAGGAAGTTGATGCAGTCTCGAGGGTGTTTCCACAGATCATAACGTAGCGTGCCAACTGATCTGTGTAAGAGAGTACGTCAATTGCTTCCTTCCACGTGATAGTATCCAGTCCCAACTCACATTGACCAAGTCGAGTCTTGTGACGGAGTCTGTCTCAGAGGAAGACGAGTCGAACCGCTTGCGGCGTGCTATAACTCGGGCCGCATCCGGTGACAGCAGCCCTGCCACCGAGCTGCGGACACTGCCGTTCTGGGGAGGGAGGGAGAGGTATACATTTATATATTGATATTGGGATAACGCTCAATTGAATTATAGTTCCTCAGTGCTACAAAACTAAGAGAAAGAAATCTGATTACATGAGTGGGTGGCGCGTCGGTCTCTCCTGACCATAGACATCCCTTTGGAAGCGGCAGATTGAAGGCTTGAGGCTACCTGATCCCGAGTCTGTTAAACGGTCAGTAGTAGTTGTTGCTCCCATGTTCCACCGGCGTGTTAAACTGTCAGATGCCAGTCTATAAACGCCACGGGACAAAAATAAAGGATACCACCGCAAGCTGGGTAGGAAGTCACAATCGATTGTGAGGTTAACGAAAGTACAACGCACATCCTTGCCAATGTTTCAGAAAAGCTTGGCTTTACTTTAAAGGTTACAGTATCAAACGCAGAGCCTAGTCCCCAAAACGAGAGAGGCCGACGGCAAGGCGCACCTCACACATACCAAACCTGAGCCCTTTAGCGCTGAAGGGCCAGGCCAGAACAAAGCAACCTACACTTTGGGCCAGGAGGTGGGTCCAAATTTAGTTTCAGCAGCAGGTCCGATAGCTTTCGCTATTGTACACCTGCTGCGTCATAATTGCCAGGCCCTCCAACACCCACGTTCGTCCCATTTCTCCCATCATCCACACTCAATATGTGGCCGATTTATCTCAGAACAACAAGTGAATCAACTCTATTCTCGACCTTCCTCACCATCCCATTCTATTTCGAACGCCTCTCAACGAAGCTCCAGCCATGCCTATCAAACAATTCATCTAGAAAATATTCAGCCTCAGTCTCATATCCGCTTTTGCCTTCCACGTCACAGCCCCGTATAGCACATTTGGGACGACTAACCCCTCATACAATACTCTTTAAAGCACTCCGCTTTTGCTTTCCACGTCGCAGCCCCGTACAGCACATTTGGGACGACTAACCCCTCATACAATACTCTTTAAAGCACCCCCTCAGTTTCTGATAGTTCAGTCTTCCCCACATGAGAGTCCAGGTACTTAAAACACTGAACATTCATCAATAACTCTCTAACTAGGCGGACACTGATTTTGCTCGCATCGTCGTTCTTCGACACCTCATTACTTAATTTTTATTCTCAATAACTTGCAGTTTCCTTCTCTCACACATCAACAAACTCCGGCACTAGCCTGCACAACTTCTCTTCCAAACCTTTACCCAGTGCCGTTTCAACCGCTAACAGCAGCTGGCTCAACTGCCAACTCTGGCCAATTTCTCCGACCAACTCTATGTCTAGACTCATTGCACTCGCGTTCACCTGGGTGACCACACATCCATGTAGAGATTGAAACAGCTTGTTTCAGTACTTTACACAAGGAACCAAGCACTCGCCTAGTTCAGCTGCCAACATAGAAACTCTGGACCACACCTTAAAAAAATCCGTCAATCACATAAAAACTATGCACCCTTCACAATGCCTTCCTGTCGAACCTGTCGTAGGTTTATCAAATCCATGAAGGCCCAGAACACATTCGTTCACTTTGCAAGCAACTTCTCACAGATTTGTCTCGCTGCAAAAATCTGATCTGCACAGCCTTTACCACTCAAAAAAGTCACAGTTCTTTGTCAATCGCACTAAACGTAATGTCACTAATCCTCACTCTCCCGTATAACTTTTCACCACACACAACAAACTGTTATCTGTGATTTGCTAGAATCATTTTCATCTCCTTTGCTTTTGTACAGCGGAACAATGCAAGCACTGCGCCAGTCAATCGGCCCCACGCCCTGTGCAGAACGTTTGACTACCATTACTGCACCCCTCTTTAGGCATTCAATCACAACGTCGTCCAAACCAGGGGCTTTAATCTGCTTTCATCGCATCCACCGCTTGCAGTACTTCTTATTTTGTGATATCTATTACAATCACAGAACAGGGATGGTGAAAAAGTTGGAGGACAGAGTGGATTCGCGTGTTCTGAGATGGTTTGGGCACATGGAGAGGATGGATGAAGGGAGATTGGTGAAAAGGGTGATGAATGCTGAGGCGAGTGGTCGCAGCCCTAGAGGTAGACCGAAGTTTGGGTGAATGGATGGTCTGAAGCAGGCGTTGGGAAGGAGAGACATGAATGTGGAAGTGGCGAGAGAGCGTGCAATGAACATGCGTGAGTGGAGAATGGTTATGAACGGGTGATTTTGACGCTGCTCTGATGTGCTTTCCCACCCTTGGCACCCCGCTGACGGGATGGTCGAGGGTGGGGGGGCGGCCATTATGACGCGGCGGGGGTAAACCAGTGACAACTGTCGGGCCCTGCTGCTGACGACGGATCCTCGGACTGCACTCGTGACCCGAGTGTATGTTGAGGGGGTACCGGCCGGACCCTTAAGCACAAAAGGGCTAAGTTGTGTGAGTGTGAGCGTATGAGGGTGTGAGGTGCGCCTTGCCGTCGGCCACCCCCCTTTATGGGGGATGCGGCCTAGTGTATGTATCTGTATCACAATTTTTGCTCCCAATACAGTCATCTGTGCACCTCTCTCCACAGCCATAACTGCAGCCTCTCCGATATCCTAAAAATACTCGGCTCACAATTTCTATACTCAAAAACAACAATCGGCTGTTTACTTCTCACGCATCCTCCTCCTACCTCCCTCTCTTCACCTTTCCAGAGTTCATTTTTGTTCTCCTCAAAATTCTCACACAGCTACCTACCCCACCTAGCATCAGCCTCCCTCTTAACACTCCTCCCCTCACGCATCACCACTGCTCTCTTTTGTCGTCAAAAGCCACTGCCCACCTCGTCTCCAGCCACAACTCAAATCTTTTCATCTACTGTGACAGCTTTATTTAAACCTCAACATTCCACCACACTCAAGCTCTCCTCCAGCACTCGCCCACACATTTTTGGCAACTCACAACAACGCATCTCTGAGCGTCTACCTTTCTTCCTCAACATTCCCAAGGCCTTACTCTCTCACACGGCCATATTCCTCATTCAACTCACGCAGGAACTCTTCATCCCAGCTCAACATATCGCGTTCACTCACCTTCACTGCCTCTTCCTCCTCCCACTCTCTTGTTCTCCTACCACCTCTGTTCCACTCTCAATCTTGCATCCAACAGGGATGATCCGACATTCTTTCACCCTTCCTTCTTCAATACCCGCACATCCAACATCCTCCCCACCACTCTCTCCAAAATCTATACAAAAATCATCAGCGCTCTATCTACCACTGCACCACGGGCCATCTCTACCCACGTGTACTGGTCTAAATCTCGATTAACCTTAGAACACTATTGTTCAATTCTAGTCACACCACTAATAACCATGGGTGTATCATACCCCATTAAAAAAAAAAAAAAAAAAATGTTAAGTTTTTTTTTGAATAACTTGACGTGAGGGCGCTTCAACAATACTACATTGATTTAACATTACAATAAATGGTAGAATTTGAAAAACTAATCTTTAAACAAAATAATCCAATGACCCCCAAAGTTATTATTACCCTCTATCACAATCCACGGGTATGGGCGTACTAAAAAAGTTGCTATTCGAACAATATCATTGGGCATTAACCACCCGACCGGTGCAACACACTGTATCCACCGGTATACCATATCCAAATGTGGGTCTAGAACCAAACGGATTGGAGAGAGCGAGACGCCGTGACCTATCCCTACACTGTCAAGATGGCACTTGATGCTACTGAGGAGCTGGGCAACCTTAGAGAGCAGGACATACGCATTAGCAATAACATCATTCTCTCTAGGCACCTCCTATCCATTGATGGTGTTCTAAGGTTAACCAGCTGTTTCTTACCACCAACTCCCGCTCCATGCACAAACCTATCGGGCTCTTTCCACTTTCATTTCTATCCGGAACGCCAAATCTCCCTACCCTATCCACCACTGCATATCCAACTCCCGCATTTAGGTGCCAGGTACCACCACGTAGTAAAGACCAGCAAAAGTCTCAATGCACTCAGGCTGATCCAAAAATGCTGCCTGTCCTCACTCCACTCTCTGTTTGGTTCTTAAGAACTCGCTAACACCAACCATCTCATACTTAACTAGAGGACACTTACTGCCCCTCCGTAACGTTACTAGATAACCGAACACAACACCTTCACGTGTCCATCCTTCCTTCCACTTACTGACAACACCACACCATCACAGTCCATCCTTCCGTTCACTTACCACAGGAAACACATTCGTCCTTACCTTTCAACATACTAGTCTCACTCAGCGCAAACACTTCGAACTTTCTCAACACAAAAATTTCCCCAATCACAACATCTCACCGGTCTCTCTCCTCTTTGCTTCATTTGTACAACCACCCGTACATTCAGTGATTCCTTTCATTAGGGTTCGGAGAAGCGGGAGACTCTACTCCTCAACTCGTCATGTCGTCTTGGAGAGAGGACTTAACAGTGGAAGGAAACCTCAGCCTTCTTACTCCGCCTTTAATTATCGCCTCTTATGGCACGCGAGGGGTTACGATAACATTATTCTTAACCCTCGCCCCCAAGTGAGATGTGCAGAAATGCAGGAATCCCCACGCAAAGTATGCGAAATAAAATAATTGCAAGTGGCATCAATTCGTAGTAAACGATTGTGTGAGATAACGCAACTACATAACTTAACTGTGATCCTACATTCAGAGGATCGACATAGTCACAGACACTTGGAAGCATCCTTCCCCCGTGAAGAGGGAGAGTTTCAGAGCTGTTTTCCGTCGCATGGTCCGAAAGCTTCACTGGTTTACCCACACCGTGTCAAAAGCAACGGGCCCTCCCACAGTCCCGCAGCGGACATGCAAAATACGTGACAGCTCTTCATACAGATACAGATATACAGACACTAGGCCGCATCCCCCAGAAAGGGGGGTGGCCGACGGCAAGGCGCACCTCACACGCTCACACTCACACACCTTAGCCCTTTTGTGCTAAAGGGTCCGGCCGGTAGCCCCTCAACTTACACTCTGGGTCCCGAGTGCAGTCCGAGGAACCGTCGTCAGCAGCAGGGCCCGACAGTTTTCACTGGTTTACCCCCGCCGCGTCATAATGGCCGGGCCCCCCCCACCCACGACCATCCCGACAGCGGGATGCCAAGGGCGGGAAAGCACATCAGAGCAGCGTCAAAATCAACCATTCACAACCATTCTCCACTCACGCCTGTTCATTGCACGCTCTCTCGCCACCTCCACATTCATGTCTCTTCTTCCCAACGCCTGCTTCAGACC
>SDVV010028771.1:0-11762 GCA_016164225.1 Gammarus roeselii
TAAATCTTATCCGGCTTGCCTTTTAAAGTGCTTGACAGATCGAGACTGGGTGAACGGACAGAAGCTGCGTTCACACCTTGAATTCCTTAAAAGGAATATGTTACCCTACTGCGGTATGGTTAAAGTGCTTGACAGATCGAGACTGGGTGAACGGACAGAAGTTGCGTTCACACCTTGAATTCTTTAAAATGAAAACGTTACCCTACTGCGGTATGTAATCAAACAAAATGCGTTCCAACGGTGAACCTAAAATTTATTCGTTTTTTTAACGCATTCACCCTGTCTCGTAACAAGAAAAAATTAATTTATGGGGGAATAGATTAAGTTTTCAGAAGTTATGAATAGACATCAATCACTTAAACCTGCAGTGTAATTTTGGAGGGAGCACCTACATTTTTTAGAGCTGTTTAGCTACTAGGTTTGATAACCGATTATACGGATTCTGAATACGACGGTTATATCACTGTAGGACCTCTGGCGTCTCTCGAGCTCTCGAAACAAACATTTTTTGTAAGTTTCTGGACGTGGAGTTTGAATTGTATATTATTAATTCCAAGTTATCTTATAAACAATTTTCAAGTTCATCTAAGATGTTATTAATTTCTGGTATATATACAAATTAAAACAGATCTACGATAATTCTACGAAACGTTTACGTGAGATGTAATGATCCGCTATGATAAACAACTCCCGCTATGCAAAACATTTACTAGATAACAAATATTATTAAATTTAAGGTATTATCATGATAAGATTTCCATCAACATTTTTTCATCCACTTTCGAAAACATTATATTGAACAGAAGCTGAAAGAGAAACAACAAAGAGGTGAGCTCTTTCCTATCCTTCATAATATTAATCTGTGTCTCTAAGGGAAAACACCTTCGCTAAAACATGTTCCCTATAAGCATGTTAGACTACAATAGTGTGTTAGATGATTACAGGCTTCTTTGAAAATGAAGAGCAAATGTGATTGAAAATACACCTACTTTGACATCAGTCCAGATACCAGTTTTTAGAGGGGCTTTGTTGGATCAATTGAATTGTTCTTTAATAGGATGAGTGAAGCTTAATTGAACCCTGTGCATCACTTCTGTGTTTACCTACCCATAAACTACTGTTGCTTTGTCTTTGGTATTCATCGAGTGCCTCATCAATGGACATTGTTAGATGAGAGAAACATGACTGTTAGCCTATTCTAACAATGGGCATCGTTAGGAGAGATAAACTTGGCACCGCTGGAGGTTGGCTTGGAATGAGTGTTAGCTGAAGAATTGTGATGGTGTTTTGTTCCTCGTAATGCCTATGCGTTGAGGAAATAGCAATCCTGGTGAGTGGATTGAATTTGAAAATTGATGATTTGCAATAGCGTCAAATGCGCTGTATACGAATGGTGAGTGGATTGAATTTGAAAATTGATGATTTGCAATAGCGTCAAATGCGCTGTATACGAATATTCGTATACAGCGCATTTGACGCTATTGCAAATCATCAATTTTCAAATTCAATCCACTCACCAGGATTGCTATTTCCTCAACGCATAGGCATTACGAGGAACAAAACACCATCACAATTCTTCAGCTAACACTCATTCCAAGCCAACCTCCAGCGGTGCCAAGTTTATCTCTCCTAACGATGCCCATTGTTAGAATAGGCTAACAGTCATGTTTCTCTCATCTAACAATGTCCATTGATGAGGCACTCGATGAATACCAAAGACAAAGCAACAGTAGTTTATGGGTAGGTAAACACAGAAGTGATGCACAGGGTTCAATTAAGCTTCACTCATCCTATTAAAGAACAATTCAATTGATCCAACAAAGCCCCTCTAAAAACTGGTATCTGGACTGATGTCAAAGTAGGTGTATTTTCAATCACATTTGCTCTTCATTTTCAAAGAAGCCTGTAATCATCTAACACACTATTGTAGTCTAACATGCTTATAGGGAACATGTTTTAGCGAAGGTGTTTTCCCTTAGAGACACAGATTAATATTATGAAGGATAGGAAAGAGCTCACCTCTTTGTTGTTTCTCTTTCAGCTTCTGTTCAATATAATGTTTTCGAAAGTGGATGAAAAAATGTTGATGGAAATCTTATCATGATAATACCTTAAATTTAATAATATTTGTTATCTAGTAAATGTTTTGCATAGCGGGAGTTGTTTATCATAGCGGATCATTACATCTCACGTAAACGTTTCGTAGAATTATCGTAGATCTGTTTTAATTTGTATATATACCAGAAATTAATAACATCTTAGATGAACTTGAAAATTGTTTATAAGATAACTTGGAATTAATAATATACAATTCAAACTCCACGTCCAGAAACTTACAAAAAATGTTTGTTTCGAGAGCTCGAGAGACGCCAGAGGTCCTACAGTGATATAACCGTCGTATTCAGAATCCGTATAATCGGTTATCAAACCTAGTAGCTAAACAGCTCTAAAAAATGTAGGTGCTCCCTCCAAAATTACACTGCAGGTTTAAGTGATTGATGTCTATTCATAACTTCTGAAAACTTAATCTATTCCCCCATAAATTAATTTTTTCTTGTTACGAGACAGGGTGAATGCGTTAAAAAAACGAATAAATTTTAGGTTCACCGTTGGAACGCATTTTGTTTGATTACATACCGCAGTAGGGTAACGTTTTCATTTTAAAGAATTCAAGGTGTGAACGCAACTTCTGTCCGTTCACCCAGTCTCGATCTGTCAAGCACTTTAATCATACCGCAGTAGGGTAACGTATTCCTTTTAAGGAATTCAAGGTGTGAACGCAGCTTCTGTCCGTTCAGCCAGTCTCGATCTGTCAAGCACATTAACCATACCGCAGTAGGGTAACGTTTTCATTTTAAAGAATTCAAGGTGTGAACGCAACTTCTGTCCGTTCACCCAGTCTCGATCTGTCAAGCACTTTAACCATACCGCAGTAGGGTAACATATTCCTTTTAAGGAATTCAAGGTGTGAACGCAGCTTCTGTCCGTTCACCCAGTCTCGATCTGTCAAGCACTTTAAAAGGCAAGCCGGATAAGATTTACCTTCCATCGCCACCCTCGAACATGACCCGTTCCCACAGTTTTGAAATCTTTGAGCCGATAACGCATAACGCATTTGCCAAAACATTTTTGGAAGGCTTGCAATGAAATGAGTAATTGATGGATGCTACAAAAATCACATGGGTGTAATACATTTAATTGATCAACTGAAATTATTTTGATTGTAAATTGTATTTTTCTACCTAAATACCAATGCCTTCTTTGATATTGGGTTCACAATGTTTTTAATTTCCCTCATCATTTGGGATGTTCTTTGTGTTCATGAATAGTACGTTATTTCTCTCTAGAGCGAGTCGGAACTTGTACTTTGGGTATGTTTTTTGGTACTTGAAATAAATAGCAATGAAGTAGTTTTTGTCTGAATGAGAGGTGAGCATAGACTAACAATCAAGAACTAGCCTGTCCCATTAAACTGTGTCATATTATACTGTATCCCATTATACTGTATCCCATTATACTGTATCCCATTATACTGTATACCATTATACTGTATCCCATTATACTGTATCCCATTATACTGAGTCCCATTAGAAGTTCATCTTTTGAATAATTTCCGACTATGTGTTTCTCGCCTCAGAAAAATTATTTGACATTTTTGTTTGTTTATATTTTTTCCATCGTAAAATCTTTTCTAGAAAATCAACTTAAAATTTTATTATAAAATATTTTTTATTGATTACAACAAAATGCAACTACGATCGACTTAGCTACTTGGATACACAAGGAACAAATGATGACCATCCGATACATGTATTTCCAAGCAGTCTGGAAGCCTTCATGGACATTAAATACCTCAAACAGTAACATGAGTTGGAATCACACGAAATCTGTGAAAAAATCACAGATTCGAACATAATTGTTTCTGCAATATAATGAAACCTTCCTTCGCAATACATTCATGCCGTAACAAGAGCAATTTTTAAATTTAATTTTTACCCATAAATTGATCTTCTATTGGGTATAAAATGCGTGCACTTATAGCACAAATAAATATCAAGGAAATTATAGTTTCTCAGGCATCATAAAGTGGATCACATCACAGATTGACATAACATGGAGGGCTTCTACTCAAAAAAAGCGAATGCTTTTCCTGAAACAATATATGATAACATGTGAAGTATTGTACTAAATAAGCCTATTCCAAATTATAATATTTTCCGTTGAGATCCACCTAAATTATCAAAACATGATGGAAGTCTAAGCAAATAACACAACGTTGAACCATCGTGATTACCAGCATGAGCATCCAGCTACCTTCGCTTTGCAAACCGCTACCTTCGCTTTGCAAACCAATCTTAGTGAATCATCCTTTGACTGCCACTTTGGACGCCATTGCTAGCGACACGATACTTTATGATGACTTCCTTTCATCGTTTCTCCGAGGAAATTCAACGATTAATCCCACGTCGTTATGAAGGAAGATAATAACTTCGTTGTTAATTTTGCGATACGGTTGATGGAAAAGAACGTTGTTTTTAACCTTGTGGCAGTTGGATTGCTTGAAAATTATGGGTCCTAGCGAAAAACGGGCGATGGCTTCATATTACCGGTCAATTTCTCCGGTAAATTCGAGAATAAGTGTAGATTTGATTTCTTCCATGTTCATTTGACAGTGTGTATTATCTAGTCGTACGCAGAAATAGGTCTTATGTAACATAGCTAGTTTTTGGGCCTTAAATAAGATTACAATATTACTTGAGTGAACAGATTAAAATTATCTGCAGAAGGTGGTCTCCCAATCGACCTTATGAGATTGGACGCAAGTTGAAAGCAACTAAAGGGTTCTGCTGCTGATGACTTAGGCAGGCGAAAGCCTATGTTCCCTTCCCGACGATACTGACAAGTTATGAATCAATACTAGATGACTTGCCTTCACATGGAGTGTATCATGCATATTGTTTAATGCCTCCATAACCGCGTGCGAAGCCGAAAAACTCTTGCCAAATGTATTGTGATATTGTATTAATTTTTATAGTGCACCTCTTTTTCACATTTGTAACCTAGATACGCGGTATTTATTAGGTCGGTCGATCATGATAGACAGAAACTATCTATGATCAGAAAAGTCCGATTCGGATAGAGTTTTCCCTATTTTGGAATATATTATCCAATGAAGCACAGGTGTTTCTTTTTTACAGTGCCTTCTATTTTTAATCACATGAAGATATCTAAGACAACTGTTCTCCTCTTCCTTCCTACTCGAACTGCATCGCTTGTTTTCATACCAAGGATTGACACATTTCAAATACAGCCTGGAAAATACGGCCTGGACACGATTATTCGCTTCAAATACGGCCTGGAAAACTTTAATCGTGTTCAACTGAATTTTTTCCCTGAAACTAGACTCGTAAAGCTTCGGAGAATCCCCTTTGGGTTGATTATAGTCGCCGCCAGAAACCCTTAAGAATGAAGGGATACGGGGCAAACTGCTTTGAAAAAGCCTTGAATTATTCAGTAAACAGATATAGTTAGGGGATAAGTTTTTGAGAACAGTGATTCTACTCTGTATAATAAATAAATCATTGTATATTTGATTCGAAAATCTCAACTCAGATTAGAAGTGCATTTGGATGATTCACTGATGTGACAAATAAAATAAACTGGTCAAATAGCTGCAAAGAGACCGCTTGAATACATTCGCCTTCTCAGTCTTCCTCTATCAATGTTTTTAAGGCAAACATGACGCTTGTGATTATTGCGCGGTTATCAGGATATCAAAAAGTCTGTGTTTCTCTTGCAGTGACGCTGAGTCAAATGTTTCTCTTGCATTGACGCAGAGTCGAATATTTCTCCTACAGTGACGCAGAGTCGAAATGCACACCTATACTTTCAAATCGTGGTTAGTGGACGTTTCCTGTTAGCTGCTGTTGTGAATCATTACGGCGTCATACGGTCATGGATAATAACTCTGTTTGTCACAATGTACGTTATTGTTAATGACGGAAACAATAAAGTAATATAACAATTTAAAAAATATATTTAAACTAATTTTTGCAATAAATAAATAAATATTTTTTATCAATATAGTTCAGACTCGTGGAGAAACTGATTATTTTTCAACTTTAACTCCCCAATTAAATGGAAATCAATTTGCTGATTGCCATAGAGGAACCAATCAATGTTTCCATTCGATAGACAATACCACCAGGACTTCCTCCAATTCAATTACAAGTCGCCTCACTCAAAACTGTTTTGTAATTAGCTGATTCCAAATGTTTGCTTTGAAAGAAATTAAAAAAAAAAGTTAAAACGGCACGTTTTTGGGTCAGTAGGACTTTCATTTTGTTCTAAAAAAATGATATGCAATTTACATTTTCAAGTGTCACATTTATATGCGGTAAAAGATGACACCAACCAATGTCTCGAAAGACAAAATACATTAGCAGTCAGGCGTGTCATACATTTTCTTCGCAAATACTTACATTTATGGGGAAAATATCAGCTCAGACTGAAATAATCAAATCTGATTGATTTAATACGATAAGAGGCAACTGCGTTGCGAAATTTTTTTTATCTAAAATATCACTGTGATGTCATCATCGGAAAACCCTATGATCCGTAGCCAGGAATCGAACCCGACGTCGCTGGTATGTGAGACCAGCCCACTGTGCACTAGACTATCCAACACAACAGAAGTTGTGATTCAAGCTTCAGTGCACATTGTACTGTTTTAGCTGGACTAACACGCTCCTCTGTTATCACTGTGCTGCTTGTACATATAGCACAATATATGAAGCACAGTAAGTTTCTCTAAAAATTGTTAGTTGAAGTATTTACCCTCTTCCCAAAACATTCTTCTTAACACTTTCCTAGTTTGCCCGTTACCGAGTTCTGGTCGACCTAATGTGAAGAGGTTCAATCAGCTCTGTACTGCAGGAACTTTACTAAACGTCCTGTACTGTCGACAGGTAGATCATACAGTGACCAAATCGGCGATGACGTTATGCAGATGATTGATTTTTGATTGCCACGTCCGCATTACATTGCGTGAGTGAATGAGAGGATTGTGAAGTGCGCCTTGCCGTTGACATTACGTGAGTGTATGAGAGAAGTGTGAAGTGCGCCTTGCCGTTGACATTACGTGAGTGTATGAGAGGAGTGTGAAGTGCGCCTTGCCGTTGACATTACGTGAGTGTATGAGAGGATTGTGAAGTGAGGTTTGCCGCTGACATTACGTGAGTGTATGAGAGGAGTGTGAAGTGCGGCTTGCCGCTGACATTACGTGAGTGTATGAGAGGAGTGTGAAGTGCGGCTTGCCGTTGAAATTACGTGAGTGTATGAGAGGAGTGTGAAGTGCGCCTTGCCGTTAACATTACGTGAGTGTATGAGAGGAGTGTGAAGTGCGGCTTGCCGTTGACATTACGTGAGTGTATGAGAGGAATGTAAAGTGAGGCTTGCCGCTGACATTACGTGAGTGTATGAGAGGAGTCTGAAGGGCGGCTTGCCGTCAGCCCCCCCCCCACCTCCCCCCCTTTTCTGGGGGATTTGGCCTAGCGTCGGTATTTGTATCTGCATCTGCGCATGCAATCTGTTTACAGAAATAAATAGCACATAAGGCTCATAGAAAAATGGAAGCGATGACCAGACATATTTTGCTGAAATGAAGCTTTGTGTCATAATATCACTTGCTACGTAATTCGTGTCAATGGTTATGTACACCATAACTCCTGATAATTTCATCAACACACACCGAATTGTTTACAACTCGATGATAATTCCTCGTAACCGAAGGGGAAGACAAGGGCATATTAGAGTCACTTTAGAATGCAATCGCAATTTTTCACGAGTATTCCACCACTGTTGGCTGTGGAGATGATGTAAACAGAGGTGCAGGATGCTGTGGAGGTGATGGCAGCGGAGGTGCAGGATGCAGCGGAGGTGATGCAAGCAGAGGTGCAGGAGGCTGTGGAGGTGATGTAAACAGAGGCGCAGGATGCTATGGAAGTGATGGAAGCGGAGGTGCAGGATGCATCGGAGGTGATGCAAGCAGAGATGCAGGATGCTATGGAGGTGACTGGAGCGGAGGTTCAGGATGCTGTGGAGGTGATGGAAGTGGAGGTGCAGGATGCTGTGGAGGTGATGGGAGCGGAAGTGCAGGATGCAGCAGAGGTGATGCAAGCAGAGATGCAGGATGCTGTGGAGGTGACTGGAGCGGAGGTTCAGGATGCTGTGGAGGTGATGGAAGCGGAGGTGCAGGATGCTGTGGAGGTGATGGAAGCGGAAGTGCAGGATGCAGCGGAGGTGATGTAAGCAGAGATGCAGGATGCTGTGGAGGTGACTGGAGCGGAGGTTCAGGATGATGTGGAGGTGATGGAAGCCAGGTGCAGGATGCTGTGGAGGTGATGGAAGCGGAAGTGCAGGATGCAGCGGAGGCGATGCAAGCAGAGATGCAGGATGCTGTGGAGGTGACTGGAGCGGAGGTTCAGGATGCTGTGGAGGTGATGGAAGCCAGGTGCTGGATGCTGTGGAGGTGATGGAAGCGGAATTGCTGGATGCAGCGGAGGTGATGCAAGCAAAGGTGCAGGATGCTGTGGAGGTGACTGGAGCGGAGGTTCAGGATGCTGTGGAGGTGATGGAAGCGGAGGTGCAGGATGCTGTGGAGGTGACTGGAGCGGAGGTTCAGGATGCTGTGGAGGTGATGGAAGCGGAGGTGCAAGATGCTGTGGAGGTGATGGAAGCGGAAGTGCAGGATGCAGCGGAGGTGATGCAAGCAGAGAGGCAGGATGCTGTGGGTGTGATGCAAGCAGAGGTGCAGGAGGCGGTGCAGGTGATGACAGCAGAGGTGCAGGATGCTATGAGGGTGATGCAAGCAGAGGTGCAGGATGCTGTGGGGGTGATGCAAGCAGAGGTGCAGGAGGCGGTGCGGGTGATGACAGCAGAGGTGCAGGATGCTATGGGGGTGATACAAGCAGAGGTGCAGGATGCTGTGGATGTGATGCAAGCAGAGGTGCAGGATGCTGGGGGGGGGGTGATGCAAGCAGAGGTGAAGAATGCTGTGGGTGTGATGCAAGCAGAGAATGTGCCGGGCTTGTGTGTAGCACATTAACGCATCAGTCACTCTCTCCAGACACTAGATATTGCCCCCTTGTTTGTCTTCCTCCGATAGGAGGCTCCTAAGAGCTCCATTACCTCCTTGCTATGATCGGCAGCGACCGGACGAAGTATTAGCAGTGATCAGAAACCACTTAACATGATTGATAGCCATTAAGACCGTTTGCTGTCGATTATGAAGATAAGACAGGACGCGGTGGTACGTAATGCTGTGAGAGGGAACTTGGTTCATGTGTAAGCTGCGAGGCCACGGATTCTAGACGTTCATGAACGTTTACCAGCTAAGCACTCTGGGAACCGCGCTACGGATTGAGATGAATCGAACATCAAAATGTGTCAAATCACCTCACGATACGATTAGTTGAGGTTAGGTTAAGTTAGGCCAGATTAGGGTAGGATAGGAACACTCAATGTTTCAAAGCTCCCTCGGACATCCATGGGATTTTTCACGCAATTCTGATACTATTTTCCCTTAACCTTCCGACCAAAATTCTTGTGGCTTCCAATTAGATCTGTTGATTGAGTGGGCATGCTTTTGTGGGACCCGTTTGAGTGTTTGTTGCTTCTCTGACGCTTGAATTGATCCTCACTGATCATGATTGCGATTGAAATCGATTTCTTAGGCCGTTACAGTGTAACAAGTTGACTCAAAATACTGATTGATTAGGTCTATTAAGTAACTCGACCTTTCATGTGAGGAGCATCTCTCTCTGAATATGTACATAAACATTGTATCATGAGTACCAAACGAAGTTTTTTTTCTTCTCCAAAAACGATTACTGTGCAGGAACAAAGAATTGGGTTATTCTCTATGTACAAAAGCATTGTACTACCGTATCATATCCAAAACTCACTCTGTAGGGCACATTATGATCAGTCCTAACCACATGGAGGTTCTTTGCACAAGATAATATCTCATCAAAATGCAAATCAAGATACCCGGTTGTATGCAGTCAGGAGTTTACATCATGGAAGTGGGTTAGAGACGCTCACAAATGTGAATCAGCGAGATTTTTTTTCGAAGAGTCCGTTAACAAAGATTTTAAAGGTATTTTCGAGAAACTGGGCTGGAAATAGTGGATTCTCACTATACAATTTCCGATTTCAAAATTGTCGACTTATTTTTTTGAGATACTCTACTTTACGATAAAGCACGAATAAACACTTCATCTCACGGTGCTGCCTGCTATTGTTCATTTAGCTAGAAAGTGTATCATGTGAATGGTTTGAAAAGAAACAAGCAGGACGTCCAATGTTTCATAAAACTCAGATCTAAAAAAAAATATTAACAATTTGTTTACTGAATAACATACGTGATTTTTGTATGTATAACCAACTCTCTCGAATTAGTTTTAATATATTCATATATACGTGGCTACTGTGATGATAAAATAAGGGCAAGATTTGTATTTATTAACATATCAAACAAGGTCATTATGATCGACAATTTTCGATACAGAAAAAAATAAACTAGAAGTTTCGAAAAATTCATTGATGCAGAGGTGCATTACTTCAACACAACACCTGACGGTGGAGCCAAGAAATTAGATTCTCCGACCATTGTGCCGAATGTACCAAAGGTGGCCATCTTGTGATCCATATGAGGGCTAATGATTTTACTGCTGGTTGTACCTTCCACACAACACATTGTCCATGTCAAAATAAGTATACATTTCATTGCAATCAACGGAAGGAGAACAAATAACAACAGTTTCTTAGCCAAATTCAGTCTGAAACATATGTACCCTACTCATCAAAATGCCCATACTAAGAATCCATTTATAATGAAGGAATAATTTAACTTTTAAACTATCTTCTACATTCATCGATGTCTCTCCCCGTCCAATCAAACACCCCGTGAGACTAACAATAGAGCGACGGGTCATCAATGTCTCTCCCCGTCCAAGCAAACACCCCGTGAGACAAACAATAGAGCTACGGGTTGAGTTTATTTTTTTTCGATCTGGCCTATCGGCCTGCCTTGATTCCTCAGTGGGGATGACCGGGTCCGCCGCAAATGATCACCGTACACCGACAAACGAGCCTCGGGAAAAATCTGATGTGTTCGTCGATCTTTCTTGGCAAACGAGTCCATTACGAGAGGAGCGGACTTTCAGCTGCACTTGCCTACCCGACGGACCACGAGATGTTCTGACTCGTAACCGGTTGACGTCGATAGCGGTTTTCTTGAGGCAGGACCTTCTGACAAGCGCATCCGAGAGACGTTGCAATTTATTTTTGAAGCAGGACGATCTGTCAAGCGCTAACCGACTGACGAGGGCTACTCGACTGACGAGCGCTACCCGACTGACGAGCGCTACCCGACTGACGACACGGGCTGTTTGTTTTTAAACAGGGTGTTGTAACCAGCGACGCAACTGATGTCACGAGCTGTTTCTCTTAAAGCTATACGTTCTGACGAGTGTTCGTCGGATAACCTAACTGCCAGCATTTGATGAAGCCAATCGTTCGGGACCAAACAAGTGTTCCTGATCATAGACTTTCAGGAGGAGACTCCCTGTGACATTGCATGATTAAACGGAAATGATGAATCTACACAAACATTCAGAAATGCTGAGGCTAGAATGCACTTGCATAAGGGGCATACAAGGTGTACAAAACCAACACAGTTATTACACACGCACACATAC
>SDVV010028772.1:0-11910 GCA_016164225.1 Gammarus roeselii
ATATATAGGTGGTAGGCATGTCGTCCGAACGCAATTTTTTGATGGTGCGGCAAAAAAATTGATGCGCTACAGGATACAGTACCGCGAAACTGAAATCTTTCTAACGTCAAAACGCATGTTTTTTTATTCGGACAATGTATTTGTAAAAAAGTATGTTCTTTCTTAGTGTGACCGACTTAGCCGCTTTATATCTCGGACATTAAACTTGTAGGTAAAAGCGAATACTCTTGTGGTCAAGTTAATTACTAAAGCTACATAGAGACCACCTGGGAGGGGGAAGAGGGTAAAGGCCCCCTCGGCAGAAAGTTGTATGCGCTTCTGGATACTTGGTCCCTTAATGCAATTTTCTTGATTCGGACAATGTAATTGTTAGAAAGTATGTTATTTTTTAGTGTATCCGACTTAGTCGCTTTATATCTCGGACATTAAACTTGTAGGTAAAAGCGAATACTCTTGTGGTCAAGTTAATTACTATAGCTACATAGAGACCACCGGGAGGGGGAAGAGGGTGAGGAGGATAGGGGGAGGAGGAGTTGAGAGTGGGTGGTCACAATATATCAATGACAATTAGCGATCTTATCTCGAGATGTAGTCCATACGAGTTTTTGACAGATTGGTTCTACGTATTGTAAAAGCAAAGTATATTTTGTGTTACTATTTTTAAATGGTTTGTTCGCAAGAAATGATGGTACACATTAGGATGGATGTTAGTGTAGGAAACAATTTAATAGGGTCTTTTTATATCGTATTATATAGTTTCACAGGCCCCCCTGTTATATCAAGGTTTTTTTATTGCTCGCATATTTTGTTATGTATGATTCATTTGAATATAAACTTTTACTGCTCAAACCTGATTTATTTAGGGTTATTCGTAATCGATGTAGTTATGCAAGAAATGGTGGGGTAATACATATTACCATGTTTTGTTAGTGTAGGATACAATTGAATATAAACTTTTATTACGATTCTATTTAGTTTAATGGTTATTACCCATACATTATGTTATGTATTCGATGTTGTTACCGTAGGATATCGTAGACTATGACATCTTTCTCTTTATTAGTGAGTCCCGTAGTATATACGTGGTATTTTATAGCACGATCGATATTGTTTGATTAAATTCATTCCTTTAAAGCGTCTCCTGTAGTCCAAACGCAGGTGGCACTGGACGATTTTTTATCCATCTTGATTTGCACTCCTCTCGGGGCGGGCAGTAGGGTATACCTTTAATCACTTTGCCGCGTTCAGTAGAAATAGCGCTGATTCTTTCGGTCATGAAGTATGGTGTAACTATAATAACTTGCCATGTTCGGTAGGAATAGCATTTGTTTCATTTGGACATGCACTTGGGTGTACCTTTTATCACTGTGCTTACGGGTGATTCATTCCAACGGACGGACGGACAGCTTTCGGATATACATTGGCAGTTTTTATGTTATGAACACTTTCCATTTTAATTTTATTTTGATATTTATTGTATTTATATATGTTTCTTCGTTTTTGGAGATACGCTTGTTCACTATGTTTCTGGAGGGAGTGGGGGTATGTAGGGATCCCATAGCAAACTTTTGGATGCACTCCTGAAAAATTAGGTGAGTTTGCTCATATCTGTTCTTTGTCTTATCAGTAATTTCCGTGGCATGAACGCTATCAATATTTAGAGGTTATAACATGTTCATGTGGACGTACTTTCGTCCCTCACTCTACTACATATGCCAAAGACGGTCTCACCCGGCTCACGCCTCTTACATGTTAAATCATCGAGATAGTAGTGTTTGTTTTCAAATTTACTGAGGCAGTGTTTAATAGTGCGTACAGTTTAGAGTTGGCATGCTTGCGCACGAATGTTGTGTATTGTCTCAAAGTGTGTATAGTTTTTCTGGTTATGAATGTCTCTGTATTGTTCATGTTTGATTTCGGCTTGTGTCTGTTAATTGGCACCTTTAGCAGCCGATTCTGTCTGTGGCGTCGGACTCGAGCAACATGCTGTAACACTTGGGTTGTAAGCAGCTGATCGCACTCGGGTAGTCATCAGCTGTTTCACTTTTCAATAGTCCCAGCTGTCATTTATTTGATTCATCGAACAAGGGATGATTTTTAGGGTAGTTGAAGAAGTCCATGTATTTAGCCAGAGGAGCTTGTCGAATAACCGACTCAATGTCCACGCGCGCATGCGCGCATGCGTGCGTTGTCACCGTAGCGCGGTTTCAGTGTGTCATAAAAGAAGCTGTAGACTTGTGCTTTAGCTTCTGTTTGGAGTTGACGAGATATATATCTACGATAGCTTAGGTAATAGAATTTTTATCACATTTTCAATGCAAGGCAAGATGCGTTGTAGTGCAATTTGATGCACAACACGTATTCAGCCAGAGCAGATTGCCGCATTTACCGCTTCAATAACGGCCATACATTTGAACTGGAATAATTTCTATCACATTTCCAATGCAAGGCAAGAGGCGTTGTATTGCAATTCACCCTAAGTCATGTTGCATAAATGCATTTCAATGCTGATCATTCGAGTTAAATGTAGGATATTGCAAACAATCTTTTATAAGCTAAATTTTATTGTTAATAGATGTATAGCACGGTTTTAATGTATTAGGAGATTACATGGGTATATCATTTATACGACAACATAACTAGTCACTCCGAAAATCGACACGGGCAACTATACGAAACATGAGTAATGACTTCGACCTCCCTCTCTTGTGTTCTTGACCGGCGATATCAGACCCACTCGAGAGGTTCTACATCGAAGTCAAGCAATATTTCACACCTGAAGCTGTCGACTCATCATATTAGCGAATGATTTATCATCTGGGTGTGGTTTTTTTTCTGATCTATTGGGTTCTAGACTAACTCCCTTAGTACACATTTTAGATAAACAGCGACCTTTGGGAGAAGTGTATGCAATACCTGCAATCCTATCCTTGTAACCAAAACTTTGTTTTTAGTCTTCAGCGAGCTATTTCTCGACGTTAGTTTTATATTTACTTTAACATGAGCATACAGGGTTGTTACCGGCATATGGCGACTTATGCCGGTATATGCCGATATACTGTATAGCGTATGCACGGTTTGATACCAGCATATGGCGACTTATGCTGGCATATGCTGGTATAATGTAGGTGTATTCACGGTTGATGTCGGCCTATGCTGGTATAATGTAGGCGTTTTCACGGTTGATGTCTGCATAATGTAGGCATTTACACATATTTTGTGCAAAAGGGCGCAGATTTCCGATATATACCTAATTCTACCAGCACTCAAACTTTTGAAACATGATTCTCTCTCCTTATGTTTCATTACCAATAATTTTGAAACAATGTCAAATATACATTTGATTTTATTGTGCAATATTACACTGCTTATACTTGATACCCTATCATTACCCCATTTGATAATTCGGTTTCCTTCAAATTAGGCATTTTTTTCACATGACTTCTCCTCGGTACCACTATCACTGTCACTGGTATCCATTCCTCTCAAAGTATCCCACGTTTTCCCCCTATTTTCAATAATATCAATTTCGGCTAAGGCTTGGGTGTACTCTCCTCATTTCATCCAATCTGTATACGTTCCACGTTTTGTTGTTACTGGCATCGCTCTTTCTTTTCTGATCGCACCCTGTTGAACACAGTCTATATCATTATTTTTGATACCCAGGTCCGGATTATTATGTTTTATCAATACACCCGTAGCATCCTCAGAGCTTGTATTTGTTCGTTCATTTTTAAGAGTATCATATTCATGATAATGCTGTCCGTTGAGATGTTGCCAAAACCCGAACGTGGAGCTTGATTTGCTTAATTTTATCTCCGCACTGCAATTAACCCAAACCCCCGCATTTTCCCTTCTGGTACAATATTTCCATATCAAACTAGGTGACATCCTTCTACAACAAAAGCAGACCATTAACTAATTGATAATAAATCTGATTCCAATTTTATATTTACTTTAACATGAACACACACTGTTATTACCGGCATATGGCGACGTATGCCGGTATATGCCGATATAGTATAGCGTAAACACGGTTTGATACCGGCATATGACGACATATGCCGGCATATGCTGGTATAATGTAGGCGTATCCACGGTTGATGTCGGCATAATGTGGGCATTTAAAAACATTTTGTGAAAAAGTGTTACCACACACTGCCAGATGCATTAATACCTAGGCAACCTAACCTAACCTAACATATAGAACAACATCCCTTACTTCTGTTATAAGATATTTAATCTGGCACAGCTTTACGGCATGTTATGTTAAAAGATCTATTCATCCTAACCTAACATGACATACTGTATCCAAAAAATTACGTATTTTTCAATCGACTTTTCATGCTTATATATGATTTTTTTTCAGTGTTTTAGGATTAATGCATAACAAAGTTATCCACAAGACTCAACATTTATATCGATCCTTTACAGTTTGATACTCACATCCAATTTTGATCTAGTTAATCACCAAAAAACCTAACCTACCCTAACTTATGTATAGTATTCAGTCATTGATATATACAATGCATAACAAATATGTCCACTTGACTCTACATTTTGATCTATCCTTTGCAGTTTTGATACGCACTCCCAAATTTAATCTAGCAGCAAATTTTATCTGCTTTCATGCATACTTTTTGTCATTGTTTGAATGTTATATTTTTTTTTCATATGATTCTTGATTTCTTTTATTCGATACAATTCTAAATCACTTATACATGTTATTCACACCCATCAAAAACTCAACCTAACCTACCCTGACCTTTTGTATGGTACCTGACCTAACCTTATGCACGGTTTTCCGTCATTGATATATACATATGAACCCCATCCACACAGTTCTTTATAGAACTTGCGATAATGATTTCTAATTTGTAGTCAATCTCGACTCATATATGTTACCAGAGAGGTCAGATTTTTAATCTTAGATGGATTGAATGTTACAAGTATTTCATATTTGTTTCCATCATCATACAAACGGACACTTCATCTCATACTTGGTCTACCACATTTACTTCATTGGAGTTGATTTGTCTTTTCCTTTCCTATAATTTCCATACTCTTCACGATGACTTCGTTTCAAATGTCTCCACACATTACTCGTGGATGTATGTGTATTCAATTTTATTTCGTTCTGGCAAAGTTTACAGACCCCCATTACCCCATTACTTTAGAACAAACGACGACTCAAGCTATACCCCATCCCTCCACAACAGAATCACAATCTTGACTGAGTATGATCTGATGGGTAGCGTTGCACCTATTGAAACATATTCTCCTACCGACTTCGACAATTCGATGTTACCTCCGCCCGACACATTGTATGCAATTCATCGCTTAACCTTTGAGTTTTATGATATTATAAAGAAATGATTTAGGATTTACCTAGATTTATTAGTATTTATTTGTATTAATTACGGATCTTGCTGACATCAACAATGACATCTAATTTTTTTTTCGATCACAGCAGGCCACGTATAACCATCCATTCCCATCATCACGATGTTTCAGTTTCCTCTTAAAATCCATCATATTATCCAGTATATCTATGTTGCAAATACCGAAGGCTGTTCCGTGCCCTTGAGTCCACAAATGTAGTTCTTATTCTTCTTGAACCTTAATTATTAGAATCTTCTCAAATTCAATGTCATTCTGTTCTTCATCAACTGAGGAATTCTTGCATGCGTTCCAGATTTTCTTTGGTTCATAGGTAAAATCCGTTTCCCAATACCTCAGCTTTATTACAGTCATGATGATTTTCCACTCGGATCAAATCAATTTCAAGAGTTGCTTTCTTATTTCCCTTGAACTTTGTTACATACGACTGTAACCCGTCGACATTAGTTACCCAAAGCCGACTTCCTTTTTCCTTCATCCATAGATGAATGTTATCTTCCACTCTTTTGATTCTTGTTTTACCCATTCTGAGATAACTGGTATTTTCAGCACTAGTCAATATTTGTTCGATCCGACTCATATCATCTTCGGAGATTTTTTCTTCCTGAACACGTAAACAAATTTTTGTCACTTGAACATTGATTGTTGTCTATTTGAGGATGATCCGTCCGTCTCCGCTTGTTCTCCACGTAACACAGACTCCAATCTCGTCATGCATGCTGTTATTATAATTCGATTGCAGGCTTTTTTTCTGCAAACCATTAGGCCTATCATCGCTCGCATTGGGCATCAACTGTGTATGTATATTTGTACGTATGTATGTGTATAGAGCTGTGTACGTACGTGCATGTGTATATTCGAGCGTAAGTACGCGTACACAAGTCAAAAAATCTATATATGACAAAAATTTAATTTCAATACATTTTTAAAATTAAAAATTTCAGTAGCTAAAAATTTCAGTAGCCAAGTTATCACATCAATAGATTGATTTGGCTTTGTCCGGGTGTCGATTTTCATTTTTATTATATTGAAATTTTAAAATTTTAATGTTTTATATTTTGTTATATATATTTTTTGACCCATGTACACGTACATACGCTGGAATATACACATGCATGTACGTACACAGCTCTATACAAGTACATTTATACATACATACATGCACAGTTGATGCCCAATGCGAGCGATGATAGGCCTAACGATTTGCAAAAAAAGAAGCCTGCAATCGCATTATAATAGCAGCCTGCATGCCAAGATTGGAGTCTGTGTTACGTGGAGAACAAGCGGAGACGGACGGATTATCCTGAAATAGACAACAATGAATGTTAAAGTGACAAAAATTAGTTGACGTGTTTTGGAAGAAGAAATCTCCGAAGATGATATGAGTCGGATCGAACATATATTGAGTAATGCTGAAAATACCAGTTATCTCAGAAGGGTATAACAAGAATCAAAAGAATGGGAGCTAACTTTCATATATTGATGAAGGAAAAAATAAGTCGGCTTTGGGTAACTAATGTCGATGGGTTAAAGTCGTGTGTAACAAAGTTCAAGGGATATAAGAAAGCAACTCTCAAAATTGATTTGATACGAGTGGAAAATCATCACGACTGTAATAAAGCTGAGGTATTGGGAAACAGATTTTACCAAAGAACCGAAGGAAATATGGAACGCATGCAAGAATTCTTCAGTTGATGAAGAACAGAATGACATTGAATTTGAAGAGACTCGAATAATTAAGGTTCAAGAAGAAGAAGAGCTACATTTGTGGACTCAAGGGCACGAAACAGCCTTCGGTATTCGCAACAAAGATATGCTGGACTATATGATATATTTTGAGAGGTAACTGAAACATCGCGATGAAGGGTATGAATGGTCGTACGAGCCCTGCTGTGATCGAAAAACAAGTTAGATGTCATTGATTATGACAGTAAGATCTGTAATTATTACTAATAAATACCAATATAACTATGAAATCCTAAATCAAACTGTTTACATTACTCTAAGAAACTCAAAGGTTGAGCGACGAATTGCATACATTGTGTCAGACGGAAGTAACATCGATTTTTCGAAGTCGGTAGAAGAATATGTTTCAAGGCGTGAAATTATGGCATGAACCTAACACGAGGTAAATGATCTAGATGTGTGACAGAATGGTGAGACATAAATCAGAGTCCGATCAGATCATACTCAGTCAAGATTGTGATTCTGTTGTGGAAGGATGGGATATAGCTTGAGTCGTCGTTGGTGCAAAAGTAATGGGATGATAGGGGTCTGTAACCTTTGCCAGAAAGAAATAAAATTGAATAAACATAAATCCACGGGTAATGTATGGAGACGTTTGAAACGAAGTCCTCGTGAGTATAAAATTATAGGGAAAAAAAAGGCAAATGAACTGTGAAAGTCGTCAAAGGATGGGTGCCAGGAGATATTGAAGTAAAAATGGCAGACCAAGTTTGAGATGAAGAGTCCGTTTGTACGATGATGGAAACAGATATGAAATACTTGTAACATTCAATTTATCTAAGATTGAAAATCTGTCCTCTCTGATAACATATATGGCTCGAGATTGACCACGAAGTAGAAATAATTAGGTGCAAGTTTTATATAAGCCGTGTGAAGGGGTTCATATGTAAATAACAATGATGGAAAACCGTGCACAAGGTTAGGTTAGGTTAGGTTAGGTAATCTGTCCTCTCTGGTAACATATATGAGTCGAGATTGACCGCGAAGTAGAGATAATTAGAAGCAAGTTTTATAAAAAACGTGTAGAGGGGGTTTCATATGTATATAACAATGTCTGAAAACCGTATATAAGGTTAGGTTAGGTTAGGTACCATACATAAGGTCAGGTTAGGTTAAGTTAGGTTTTTGATGAGTGTGAATAACATGTGAAAGTGATTTAGAATTGTATCAAATCAAAGATCAAGAATCATATGAATAAAAGCTATAACATTCAAACAATGATGAAATTATGTATGAAAACAGCTGAAATTTGCCAGATCAAATTGGAAGTGCATATCAAAAATGCAAAGGATAGATCAAAATGTAGAGTCAAGTGGAGATATTTGTTATGCATTGTAAATATCAATGACTGAATACCGTACATAAGTTAGGTTAGGTTTTTGATGATTTACTAGATCAAAATTGAAGTGTTTATCAAACTGCAAAGGATTGATCAAAGTGTAGAGACATGTGGAGATATTTTTTATGCATTAATCCTAAACACTGAAAAAAATATCGTATGTAAGCATGAAAAGTCAAAGGATTGATCAAAATGTAGAGACATGTGGAGATATTTGTTATGCTTTAATTCTAAAACAGTGAAAAATTAAATGTAAGCATGAATTGTCAATTGAAAATACGAACATTTCTTGGATACAATAGGTTAGGTTAGGATGAGTTGATCTTTTAACATAACATTTCGTGAAGCTGATCCTTATTAAATATCTTGTAACAAAAGCAAGGGATGTTGTTCTATAGGTTAGGTTAGGTTCCTAAGGAATTTATGCATCTGGCAGTGTATGGTAATCCTTTTGCAGGAAAGTGTGTGTAAATGCCTATATGATGCCCTAATACATGTGCCAATGCAGTGACACTAACGATCATGTATGTATAAATTTCGCTAATTATGTACCCTAGACATGGTTTATATCCTAGATCTTGTTGACTGCGGACTTTACATTACATGTCTGTAGTAAAAATGTTGGAGTGTATTTATTCAATATTCGTTATAATACACGAAAATGGTAGAAGCAACACATCCAACACTATAAAATAATCTTATTCTAACAGTGAAACCGAACATAAAACTTACTAAGGCTTCAACACACGTAACCCTCACTGACGTATAAGGGAAGCTTACATAAAAGTTTTAAACTCTACAGTCTACTAACGAGCGATGACCTAACATTACTTGAAACTGGTCGATATTACTGAACTTGTAACAAGCAAAGTGAAAAAAATTATATATATATGTAGGCACACAATAATTTGCTAAAGATTGCTAAAACTACTGAGTCAAGTGGATAGATTTTATATGAATAAAGCCTAAATCAATGAAGAAATACCAAACATAAGTATGAAAACGAGGGAAAAAAAACTTTGGTTAGATTAGGTTGGGAGGAGTTAGGTTTACGGGCATTATAACACACCATTAGTGAAAAATGCTACAGTGGATATTGTGAATGCTGAAAATAAGAGAGATATTCTGAATTGGAATGCAATCTCAAAACAAAGCCTGAATTAATCAATAACTTCTAAGTGTATAAACTGCAAATGTCTTATAAACATTCATACTAGTAAGACATGCGGGAATAAGCATTTAGTATAGACATACGAGCGGATAACATAATTGAGATGTACATCAAATTATTTAAGAATTTTAACACTAACACTCTACACAAAACCCAATAGATCAGCTCCCCAAGACGACATGGAACCGGGGTCGAGAGGTGAATCATATCAATACTTTGGAAAATTACATCAAATTAAGAGTATTTTATACCCAATATTCCCTGAAAATAGTCGAATTTATGCCTGATTTGGATATATTCCTCTGATAACCAATCAAAACATATAACAACAACTATAAAATAGCTAAATAAGATTCTCTACTCTACCCTAACCGATAATGATCGACTATTATAAACGGTGTATCCTACCACACCCAGATGATCAATACTACTACAATATCCTACGTGATCTGGTTCATGCCTAAGATCATTAATGCGAATGATGTTATTTGCTAGGACGATACCTGTTCAAATCTATTACAAATTCTTCGACCTAACTTATGCTATGCCTCTAGCAGGACAAAATCCAAGCCCCACTGTGTCGTAACAACGAACTCTATAATGCTTTACTAGGTTACTTCTCAGCAATCTACCACTGATATAAAACAAATTTAGAGGTAACACCCAGACACGGTATAATACCTTGGACGTGCCATGCATCTGTTTAGTCCATCATCTCTAAACAACATCAAGCAAAATCACATCCTGGATATAACCAAGAATCTATACACAGGAACAGTGGTCATGAATGGGGCTCACATGAGTCTCAAAGAGTGAGGCTATAAAAAGATGGGCTTTTGCTCACAGATGACTCAAGTAAATCACTACAACGGAAAGCAGCTTGGAATCCATGGAACTTCAGACCGACAGCCACAAGAACTTTCAAAATCACGTTGAACTTGGACCAAGCCCAAATGACTGCCAAAGAGTGTAAGCCACCTCTACACCAGGACCCCCACCATCCAGTAAATCGTCTCCTAAAACATCAAACTAAACGCTTGCCAGGGTTCAATAACACAATTCCATGGAGATGCAGTACGGGCTTTCACCTCTTAAACATACATTCCTATGATTATCGTGGAAAAAAATAAAAACAATAATAACTATAATAAATAACTAAACAAGATGCTCTACTCTGCCCTAACCGACATAAAAGTTGTAATACACTGGGTATCCGTCACAGTAATTCGGTTTACATACACAAATAGGCGTAAACACAATGAGGTTTTGCCTATGAGTGTCCTCTAACTCCTCCTAAACATTGAAGTATGGTCCAACAATAAACGTACAACAAGCTAACAGCAAGACCAAGTTAGTAACAAATCGACTGTTCTATATATAAAATATCCACGTCAAACATTGTGTCAGGATGTAAAAAAATATAGAAAACACTAAAAATATACAGCTTGTAACTAATTAAACCTGAAATAATGTGCTACATTACAGATACAAACGTGACGTGATACATCCAAAAATTGTATAAAATTCCCAATACCTTGCATCGGAGATGGAAACTGTACAGAGAATATACAAAACTGAAAGACCCATACTAAAACTCACGAGGTATAACAAAGCAAGAAGAATCATGCAGTAACCGACCAAATTATGCCTGACATCAACATTCGTGCAAGCAGAATATGTGGGTAGTCCTAACCTTTATGACAGCATGTAAATTATTATCTATAAACATTATCTTATAAAATGTATGTTGTCATTACCACAAAAACATTCAAAGGATCCAGCATTGAAAAAATGCATAGATTCAACATGACATGCAACGAAGTTGCAATACAAAAATCCAGCATTGAAATGCTAATACCTTTATGCGAATAAAAATATATAACCTATTAACAACCGAATAATACGAAAAGCTAACCATCTGTCCGGTTGCTAAAAAACACTTCCCTCGCTCTGCCCCGTCTTCGCCCATTAGGCTCCGCCCACCTTCGCAGGTGAGTCAAAGGTTGCAGCATTGCGCTACCCTCCGCCCCTACCCGCCCAAAAGTGACTCTAGAATGACGTTTTTTGGACCCTGTACTCTACTCCTCTTCCCCCTTCCGGGTGGTTTCTATGTGGCTACAGTAATTAGCTCGACCACATTGCGTTTCATGGTACTGTATCCAGGAGAGCATCCAACTTTTTGCCGAGGAGGGAGGGGGGGTCCTCTTCCTCACCCCCCAAAAATTACGTTTGGACGATATACCTACTACTTATA